>CBVK0100135726.1:0-14256 GCA_900067695.1 Picea abies
TTTTAAGGAAGCTACTTGGAGAGTATAAATAAGAGGCAAGGCTCTCTCATTTTAGACACACTTGAGCCTATGGAATACCTATAGGTTTCTGAGGTAACCAAAGGATATATAAGCTGAATTTCTAAGGGAAGGTGAAGAAAAGAAGGTTTGAATTCAAGGAAGGATAAATTATTTTGATGATTCTTTCTAAGCTATGTTATTTACAGGTCATCTCACCATTTTTTCAATAAATTTTTTTCTATAATGATTCAGACCGTGAAATTTCTATACCATTGAGGAAACATATCCAAGTATCTGTGGTAAAAAATTCATCTTTGGCTCGTTGTATTTTTCGAGTTACACTCCGTGGAAAATAGGGTTTGTGGCTAGTCCTGAAACTAGTCAAAAACAAGTGTTTCAGGTAAAAACATCATAACTTCTTCATAACAAATCCAAATTTAGTAAGACCAAATGTGTTGGTTAGAGTATATTCTTTAGTATTCTATGTAATAGTTTTATATCTATTCAACAAATATTCCATGTGGGTAACACACTACAAGGTCGCTCTCTAGAATATGCCAGAATTTAGGAAGGTATGCCATTTTTTCTATAAGTACTTTTCTGAGAGGTTCCAAGTAGTGACAGTTGGAGGAATTGCATAAAACACATTGAAGAAAATTATGTATTAGTTTCATATATTTATTCATTATAGGTACAAAGATATGATTATTTCAAGTTAGGGTTGTTGACTAATTCAAAACTAGTCATATGAGACTAAAGAAAAGTTTGATGTAAATGATAGTCTCTTGTTGTATAAAGTTAAGGAATGTTTATAGGTATGTGATGATATACACCAGGTCTATTATAGACTTATAAATTGTATTTGGATGCTAAAATTGATGAGGGATTTTGGTTTAGGTAGAATTTGGGTACATGGTTGAGACAAGTAGTTGATGAGCTGGCACATACATGAGGTGTATAGTTGATGATGTTGGTACATATTGATGATTCATAGCTGATGAGTAGTTGAGACATAATTGGTACATACTTGGTACATGGTTGGTTTCACTTGTTTATGGTACAGGTTGATTAGTGATTGTTTGGTACAGGTTGGTGCATGGTTGATGCACTTGTTTATGGTACAGGTTGATTATAGTTTGAGGTACATGTTGATGCATGGTTTAGGTTTATTGGTAGAAGTTTACAATGGTATATCTCACAGTGATAGTGTGACAATGGTTCCAACATTCTACTTCTACTTCAGGGTGGTTGGACGGGGCAAGGACAAGTGGTTGTAGACACCTTTCAGTTGTAACTGGAGAACATAGGGGGTTGTAGCCTTCTTCTGGTTGTATCCATAGAATTGGAGAGTTGGAGCTTCCCTCAGGTTGTAGCCTGAGAAACTAGGGTGTTGGAGCCTCCTTCCATTTGCAGCTAGAAAACAAAGGAAGTTGGTGCTTCAAGACATATAAGAAAAATTATTACGCGGTTTTCTCTCGATTTGAGTTTCCATGTAAAACATTGGTGTATTGTGTAAGTGTGTGATTATTCATTTCTTATTGCTCATTATTGGATAATAATTCTACATTAATATAACATTTGGATTATTTGAAGAAAAAGGATTATAATTACTTATTCACCCCCCCTCTCAGTAATCCAACAAGGTCTTTCAAAACTAGAGATTAATTAATCATAGTAATTTGAGAGTCAACACAAGGAATTCATATTCTAAGATATTTCCTTACACATGAGATCTCAACTATTGCATAGAAAAAAATCTTCCAGTATGTTGGAGAAATCAAAATTAAAGGAAACAAAAAAATATATCAAAACAAAACAAAAATCAAATCAATACCTAAAAACAACAATTTGGAAAGAAGGAGAAATCGAAAAACATATTTACAACACTGATTTTGCATGATGAAATAAAGAAAATTATTTCTTCAAAATTTGACCATTTACTTGAAAGGTCTCAGACTCACCTTCGAGGGTTTGTAATCAGAATGTGCTAGGACCAAGTTTTTATGTAACAATAAATGTTCCCAACAAAAGATGTTGAAACTTGGTGTGTTCTCCTTTATCCTCATTGTTCCTTATCCCACTTAAACACTAAGTATCCTGCTTTGACATTCCTATTAGAGGAGGACCTATCATCAAACCATCATTTGAAGATTTTTTGATGTTGATTAAACTTTTGTTTAGCTTTACTCCTTTCCTATTCTAGTTTTAGCAAGGTGTTAATTATGTTTTCCATAATAGGTCATTCGATTTATTCAACCCTTTGGAATAGTTGTAATGGTGGTAGAAAAATGTTTTGGAGAATGATTTGTTCTCTCCCATACACAATAAAGAAAGGATAATTACCAATGGATTCTTTAGGGGTTACCCTGTGATCCCACAATGCATTAAACAAATCGGTATGCCAATTCTTGTGATGATCTGCTATAGTTCTTTTCAAGATTTTAATCATATTTTTATTAGTTGATTCAGCAAGCCTATTTCCGTGAGGGTAGTATCTTTCCAAACAATTAAATTTAATTCCTTTTTTAAAGGAATGTATGTATTCAAATTGAGAGAAGAAAATTAGGAGGCATTATAAAAAACCAGAGATTCAGGCATACCAAAACGAGTGATAATATTGGTTTCAAGGAAAGATATCAACTGGTTGTTATTAACCACTCGAAGAGGTACCACCTCCACCCATTTTTTGAAGTAATCCATTGTATTCAATATGAAATTTTGTTGGAGAGATGAAGTAGGATCAATGGACCCAACAATATCCAAGCCCCATTCCTGAAATGGAGCATCAACAAAAATAGGATGCAAAGGAAAATTAGATTTTTTTACTCTGCTTGTTGCCTTTTGACAAATTTGACACTTCTGAGTTAAGGCATGAGCATCGTTTTACAGTGTTGGCTAGTATTATTTGGCTCTCAACACTTTATGGGAATTGGTGTCTCCTCCAAAATGGCCTCCTGTTGATCTTGAATGTAATTATGTCAAGGCCTTTTCAGAATCTTATGAAAAATATATTGTTAATTAACTGAAAGGGGGATGATTTGAGTCTTAGTTCTCTCCTTTTCCTTTGATATAGGTCTTGTGGAGAGGTTCCATTCTTCAAAAAGAACTTTATATTAGTATAGCAAGAATCAGGGGTGTCTAGAATGCATGAAATTTCATTTTCGAATAGAAATACTTCATCTGCTAAAGATAAGTTTGCATTAGGTGCATTAATAGAATCAATAGATAATTTACAAATACCTTTTCCTCTAACAATTTGAGTTTGTTTCATTTTAAGGTCGTATTCTTAGAATGTTGTCATCCAGTGAAATCTTTTTGAATACGTTCCCTCCAAATCCTGGGATGGTTTCCTTTAATTGGAAATATATTGTTGAGTCTCATATTCCATATTTTTCACCTTTCCAGATAAGGATTAAATTTAATTCTACGAACATTTACTGATGTATTGTAGGTGAAGGATCCTCTTCAATTCTTTTATCCTCCTCGAATTGGAAATATTTGGGTTTTCCCAATCTTGTTTCAACTACCAGTATGCTACTGCCTTTTGACAAAAGACCTAGTAAATGTTTGGGGATCCTTCCTCAGTTTTCTATCATGTTAGGCGAGAATAATTTTCTATTAGATCTTTTAGTGGTGGAAGGCCCCTTATATTTTCATATTCTTCTTTGGCGTGGGTATGTGTATGATATCAATTTTGTTGTGTCTACACTCTTTCGTGTGATGAATTTCCCTCACAATAGAATCATTGTCACTATTGATCAACTTTAATCTAATAATCATCATCCTAGTTCATCTTTAGCTCAGTTTTCCACTTTGTGTGTTCCTAGTGTTTGAGTAGACTCCTCCCTACCATGGGTGAATTATGTGGCATCATATCCCAAGTGTTCAATTTCTTCTTAGAAAGGATCTTTACAGTCATGTTTTCTTTCTCGAGACAAGGTATCAAAAATTGATCATGTATTTTATCCAATGGGGGTAGGTGAGCTCATTATTTCCCTTTCTAGCTTGAGTAATATGGTTCTTCCTTTTAAGTCTAATCTTACTATTTTTGAGACCTTGAGCCTTGGTATTATGGAGTATTCAAGTCTTGGTTTCCTGGATGTTGAATTTCCCTCAAATGAGGTTATCTTTGAAGCTATGATTATGGATTTTCGACCTCCTCCTGAATTGGAAGCTTTACAATTTATTTACCAAAGAATCCCTTGGCTTGATCCTAGCAATGGGATCTACCTGGAGCACTACTGTGCATAATTCATAAGTTTGTGTGTTTCTCTCTACATATTTTACATTTATGCTTTCTTGTTTTCTATTTCCATATCCCATAGCACTTGTTTTATCAGAGGTTTCTATATTGGACTAATTAAATTCTGGTTGATTTTTTTTTGGTCGTATATACAGGACTTTGAAGAAATTTCTCTTGAGTACCTTTTCTTCCATGTTGATCCATTTTGACAGATAACGATCTTGAAACTGGCATATAGGTTAGTTTTTCCCCTTCATGCATTTTTCATTGTCTATTTCTTGTTTCATTTTTCCTTAGGATCAACTCCACAGAGTTGCGACACACAACCTTATTTTTTTTTTAGAAGTGTTTTAATTCATGTTGTAGATCCTACCATTCATGGGTGCCCTAATTAGAACCTTGTTCATAGTTTGTCTCCCATGCTTAAATATTTTCATAGGATTGGGAGCCCTATTTAGTCCCTCTATGACTTTGCATTGAAGCCTCATATCTTCTTCTCATTATTGTTCTAGATAATACCCTTGGGGCTCCCTCAGTTATTTTTTGAGTTGTACTTTCATTTCATATTGACCGTCATGCTTTTTGGGCCTAATTCTAGCTTCATCTTAATTTTATATAGCCAGTTGTATATGCATTCTTGAGAAGTTACCAACCTTGCAATATTAGCCTATGCGACTTGACACCCATTTTATCCCTAGAGGAAAATTCCCTCAACCATATATATCTTGCATGTGTTTCCTTGCATTGAGAATATGTATGTTCCTTGTTAATGGAACTAGTTTGTTTATCGACAATGCTTGTTTCCTGCATTGTACTATAGCATTATTATATTCTTTTTTAGGATTTATAATATGAAAAATACATAAAAAAAAAAAAAATGCAAGATGGGAACAAGTCTCATTTTTTATATGGAAGCTACTTAAGTCACCCTTGAACAAAAAACAATATTATGAGTATTTTCCTCATTATTGGGTTTAATATGGATTTAACAAACCTTTTTTTTTCATTTTTATGCATAATTTCCTCTGTCTAATTATTCTTCTAGTCATATTGAGCATTTGTTGATGCCTCCTATGTCACAAGTGTATTCTAGTTTATAGGCAATGCTTCCAAAGTCACATTTTGTGTTGTGTTTCTGTTCAAGGGAAGTTAACTTGTGTCATTGACTCTAAAAAATCCTTGACTTTCCAAGTCAACCTTCCCTTCTATCATGTATATCTTAGTTTCACAAGTATCTTTGTATCTTACTCATGCTAGTATAGAAATTCCCCATTAAATTCTTGTTGGAGGGTCTTCTCTTATCGATCACAACACATTTCTCTAAGAATATGACCTATAATTTCACACTAGACCTATTTACATCATTGATAGGTGACCTTGCGCTTAGTACATGATAAATTGTCATTGGTTGTTGACTGAGAAATTTCCCTTTTGTTCGACATCAACAACCATTATCACACATAGGGACTCATGTGATACTTTGGTTTCCATTTGGACCCATCAATGGATTCCTCTTATTTGTTTGTAGTATTCATTATTGGATACTATCCAGAGAGACTCTTCCATGTTCTATTCCATGGGGTACATGCGATAATCATACCTTGATTTGGTCCTTGAAATATTTTCATCTGAGTCCTTCTAAATATTTGTCCTTCTAATATTCATCATGATGTATGATGGAGGATTCCTTAATTCCTTCCTTCCAACAAATCTCTTCCTATCGACTTCAAAAAATCTTTCTCTAGGACAAGGCTCTAGATTCATTTTTAGTACCTTGGGGCTTGCAGGAATTGGTGGAAGTTTCCCTCACTATGGATAGTGGGAATACATCAATGTCCCCTGATTAGTATATTCTACTAGGTACCTTGATTCCCATTATCATTATCAGTGGGTTGTCTCACATTTTTTAACAATATACATCAATAATCGGTAATCAATTGGTGTCTCACTATGTTCAACTTCAACATATCTACTCTCATAGTGTAGACTCATACAACAACAAATTGTTTTGAATACCTCGCGTAAAGTACAAGAATCACATCTTTTGTGCTCCTACTTGCTGACGAATGGAAATGACCACTTGTCAACTAAGAGGAAACCACCCGGTCTGAGGTCCTTCAAAAAGAACCCAAGCCATTTGGTATGGTTGTTCCTAACAGGTTTATGGCTTCGTTAGCTAATGAGGGAATCTCCCTCCTGAGAGAAGAGATATTGAAAATATTTCTTCCAGGCCATGTTTACTAACTTTTATAAATAACCTATTGATTATAAAAAAATATCTATTATTTGCAATCAATACTAAAACATTAACTAATTTTTACAAGATTGAAGAAACCTTGTAAAATAAAGATTTTAATTTTTTAAACCAAATCTAAGGAAAAATATAAAAGGATTGTAAAATTAAAAGATATTCTAAAGTAGACTAATATAGAAACAATTATGTAGTCTAACTAAAAGGGAAATTAAAACTAATTTTAAATGCAAATAGATTAAGGTTAACCAAGATGATCAAAATAGCTTAGTGAGAACTTATAATGAGTGATGTACTATATGGCCAAGAGCATAGACTAAATCTAACAATTATATCAACTTTCACACAATGATATAATAACCACTCATAATGTTTTAGAAAGACGTGTCTTTCTAATGTAACAACGATATAAAATCTAATATCTAATGAAGCTATCATAAACACAACCAAGCCAATTTCATAATCTTTTAGTTATGCGAAAGAGAAACAAATATGACACCAATTCTTCTTGCATTTAAAAGAAATTAATTACATATAAATTTCATTATTTGAAAGACATTTCATGTGATGAAACAAACATATAATTAAATATATTTATCGAAACTGTAAATAATACCAATGAGAAGAGTTGAAACATATCCTTTTTCATTTATGCTCAAAAGTTTGGTATAAGTTAGAATAATGAATTGGAAATTTGAATTTTAATATTTAAATGACAACATAAAGATTCATAAGAAATATAAATTTCAAATAATATATGAGATACAATCGGAATCCTATTTGAAATTTAACTTCAGTAGAGACAATGCACATTTGGATAAAATACTATTCTAAACGATGTATTAAAGACATTCAAAACAAGACTTACAAATAGGTCTGCACAAAAAATATACTTTCCTTGTTTCAACGAAAGAGAAATTCACCAAGTCTTGATTATTCCTCTCCACATTTATTCAGTATCATCATACTCTTTTGTAATGAAATAGATTTATGATGACAAAAAGGATTGATCACATCAATAATACCCAAATATAAACAATAATCCCTCAAAACTTGGGTATCAAAAATATTAGTCATAGTGATTTGATCTCATAAGTAGAAGAGGAATTCTAAATCTAGCTAACATAAGGATTTTACTGACTCAAATGGATTGACATAGTTCACAAGATCATCTCATTAAACATCGAATCAAACGATACATACTATATGATGTGACCAAATCATAACTGAATTGATCTTCCTTATAAACTCAGCCATAGAAATCATATCATATGTTCATATGGTAATCAATAAATACAACATATATCAATAACTCACACATTTTTAAAGAGGATCTACAAAATATTTGATTTTGTCGATTTTCTAAATTAAGAAAATCATAACCAATTTAAAACAAATAATGTAACGATAATATCAAATAAAATCAATCTTACAATATGGTTACTTACCAAGCAAAAAAAAAATTCAAACATGAAAAACTAAAATCAGACATCATGGTTTGAAATGGATCAGATTCTTTGGGTCGGATGTGATAATAACGTTTTCCCCAATAGAGTGGATTACAACTGAACCATCAACAAATTTCGATTTATTTTTCATTTCCACAATTTCTATTTCATGTTTCTCCATTAATTACCTATTTTTTCCCCTTAAATTCATGTTCTCATTCCGTAGCTGATCTATATTTTTATTAAAGGAAGCCACGACTGCTGATATTTTTCAATCCAAAATTTACAATTGAGGCATCGACTTGAAATTTTCTCATTATTTGTATGTTGATGATCAATCGGAGGAAGCCTAGTATCAGGAAACCCATCCGTTTGACTTACCCCAGTGTCTGGGAACTGATCAGAACCTATAAGGAAAGAAAGGTGATAGATTTTGTTTTGTTTTCTAGTTTGTTTGTAATTTGTGGGACTAGAATGTGGCTGAGAAGCTATAACTTAGAGGTATTTAATCTATCAAAATCACTCGAGGATCACATTCAAAGATCGCACCTGGTTTGAGCCACATCAACCGTTAACATGGGTGGATTTTTTGTCTCCACAAGTTTCGAACCAGTGACTTTAACATTACGGAGTGCCTTAACAACACACTCTATCACCGACTGTCCTACACCTTAAGGAATAAGGAACTATGATTGATTATAAAAAAACAAATATTGAAAATTTTGCTATGAAAGAAACTTTATTGCAGATTGTGATATGGCTTCATCATCAATCTCTATGGGAGAATCAGAGTTCGACAATTTCTTGGAATTATTTCTAGTAATTCAAGACATTTTGCGAGCCTGGTGTTTGTTCTTAAAATTAACATTGGATGCCTTTTCTAAAACCTTCTTATCATGTATCTGACTGGTTGTAGGGTCTTGGCACATGGGTTGATCAAATAGTTGGGTCAATTTGTCAATTTCCATAACTTCAATTTGTGTCTTAGGCTCAGCATGCGACCTATCATTTCCTTTAACTATCACAGAATCAAGATTATAGCCACCAAAATCAACTCTGAATTTTCTAGATATAGTTTGAGTGACCTGAGACATTATTGGCACAAAAGACTTGCGATTAACACAATTATAATCCTCTTGAAGTTCCTGGAGTAAACCATCATTATACTTCTCAGTTTGATCGACAATAGGGTTTTTATGAATTTCCTTATCGATCATTTCATTATCTGAAACATGGGTGAAGGGAAGGGTTTCATCTAAAATGATGCCATTTGAGTCACCTTGGTGTAAAAACATAGGGATTTCAGGGATCCCATAATGATTTTCTTCCATTAAAGGGACATTAAATACTTGTGTAAGTGTTTATGAGAAATCATTTCTCATTATCCCATGAATCCCAAATTTGAGCAAGTCTGTTCGCAATCAATATCCCGATTAATATGTAATAGAAAATGATTGTATCAGGTTTTTTCAAACCCTGTGGTAAAACTTGCACATATTAATTAGGATGTTCAAAGGTAATAACAAAAGTTTAATTCATACCCTAGGAATGCCATTAACATTCGATTGTGGTAATAAAATACCAAATCATATCGACCTTCACATGCAATGAACTCCCTAATGATAAAAATATGATCCTTCCATCGCTTTTTAAGCAAGGTAACATGCATACCTTTGTTATGGTATCTTGATTTTGTGGAAGCCAATAACTTGCTCCAAGGGATGTATTTGACCATGCAGTTCTTAAACCATCTTGGCACCAACAAGAGGTAACTGGGTAGCTTCTACTATCCATGTCTTATCAATAGAAAACTCCAAGTTTCCTATGTGAACAATATGGATGTTGAATGTTTTGGAAAAATCCCTAGCCAATTTGATGTTATGGCCATAAAACGATTGGATAAACTCTCCCCATCCTACCTTCTACATGAGTGTGAAAGCATAATCATAGGCCTAAATGATTTTGGGTCCCTTGGGTTCAATTCAAAATACTTGCACCATAAGCAATTCCGACATCTTGAATCAGACGAGATTCTCACTTGGCACAGGGAAAATGGTGACATTGGATATGAAACGAGACTCAATGCAAAACCACCCATCATTTTGGAAGTAACAAAAAGGATCCATGATTGTTTGAATATCCATGGTATTGGCATGAAATGCCATCATACCTGGGATTCTAATCACTCAGGTCAAAGGTAGGGAAATGGGACACTCATGTGAGGGTATGATAATATAAATGACAATTTACCTCAGTTTCCATATTATAAGTGTCAAAATATGATGAAATGTTTAATTGAGACTCCTCACATATCGCCGCAATATTTATTAAGTATTGTCATTAAAAATACAATAATTTCTGTGAGGTTTGGTGGTTAAGGTTGTGGTACCATAAGTTTCGCTATATTTTCATGTATCTAGCACAATCCCTTTTAGAGAAAAAATCATCACACTTTGACATTAGTTGAATGCACAGTAACATAGGAAAACGAGTTTTAGTTTTGAAATGTGATATACCACTGCCTTTTATGTAGCATATACTCATTTAGATCAACCAAAATCAAAGAAAATAGTTAATTATTGTACTCATGATAATGAACCATCATGATAATGAACCACTGAAGTAAAAAAAATCAGTCTTCAAATGTTACCCTTTTGTCAAGGAATCACAACAAAATTAGGCATTAAGGGCTAAGTCCAAGAGTAATTAGATCAATAATGTATCATTCAAGAGCTCATAGAACAAGTTGGAGGAATGAAAATAAGCATAAAATGACATGGAAAAAGATTCTTTGAATTTGATACAATATTGACATTCAAACAACTTAGAATCGAGTGCAAGAACTTAGGATATGATGATGTTAAGTAGAATTGTACCTTTTCACAAACACGTTTTCAAATATTTGAAAATTATTCATTTCCTTGACATAACTTGTTGAAGATTCACTTTGAATTTAATTCTTCCAATCATGAAATTCAGAGTGATAACGATTTAAATCATGTTCAAATAGTGATGAATCAAGAGAATAAATTAATTAGGAACTTTTAGTGAAAGACCAAATATACAGATGTATAGTAAACACAATCAAAGCTACCACCTATGGAAAGGCAAGATAAACATGGAAACATACAAGAAAATCCATCTTTAAATATTTTTTGTTGACTGATCATTCTTGTCAGTAGTAATGATGGTTGGTCAATACTTTGAAAATTAAATTTAATGATAATTCTTACCAAGTGAAATTATTTACAAAGTGAGCCCCTTCCATTTTCATAAAAAATGCAAGGAAATTGTTGTTGGGACAGGAAATGGCGACTTACTAGGTGGTAGTTATCCCTACAAAATAATCTTAAATATGTAAATATCAGGGAGTGAATGGTAAGAAGTTACTAAATGTTAAACATTTATATCACTTGAAAAAATTTCATCCCAGATTTATGTACTGTGGATTTAGCTTTGCAATTTTCTATGAGCATATAAATTATTTCCATCATAATTTAGAAACTTTGTAAAATATGAACTCACAATTAATACAAAACAATAAAATTTGCAAGGAATTAATCTTGAGAAATAGAATATAATCGGGCGAGTTATAAAAATTAAAAAAAAACTTCAATACCATAGGCATAGCCATTGTTGCTAGGAGGTGTTTGTAGCCTTGAAAAGGATACCTTTTAACCCATTCATATGCGTTAATCCCATCCAATATCTATAGATAGATAGTGAAAAATATTTGGCAATAATAGATGGGTGTTTCTTTCTTATTTGCTTGGAAGTTAGTCAAAGGACACTGCCTTGGCTTGGTAACCAACTGACGATATTGTCTCCCACAAAAACCTACAGAAGTGAACAAGACGGATCATGATGAGACCTCTTGTCCTTCACCCTTACAACTGAAATCCATTACCCTAGCTTGGTGACCAGTATTTGTAATGTCAATCTGTGAGATTCCATGGTCATGATAGGGAGACTCGTGATGAGACCTCCCATCCTTCCATCAAACTCCTTCACCTTTGTTTCCTTAAACACAAAGGATCCTTCTATGGTAATGATTTAATCTCTTGGGATATTTTCTAATGGATGGGGAAGCATATTTGAAAAAATCCTTAAGAGCGTAGGATGATGTAAGAGATTAAATATTATTGAACTCTTAATGATTAATCGTGCTTTCCCAAAAGTGATTCCTTTAAAAGTAAACTTATTCAGTAGATATGTTTCATTTATGATTTCATCAGTATAGATTGAAAATAAATCTTATTGAATAATGATGGAAAAAATCAGAGGGTTTTATTAGAAAAGATTATGATAGGTCTTTCAAAACTAGATATTAATTAATCATAATAATCTGATAGTCAAAACAAGGGTGTCATATTCTAAGATATTTCCTTATAGATGAGATCTCAACTATTGCATATAAAAAAATATTCCATTATGAGATAAGTATGTTGGAGAAATCAAAATTAAAGGAAACATACAAATATATCAAAACAAAACAATAAAAAAAATCAATAACTAAAAACAACAAATTGGAAAGAAGGAGAAATCAGAAAACATATTTACCAGATTGATCTCCAATGAGGAAATCAAAAAAGTGTTTCTTCAAAATTTGACCATTTATTGGAAAGGTCTCAGACTGACCTTCAAGGGTTTGTAATTAGAATGTGCTAGGACCAAGTTTTTCTGTAACAATAAATTGTCCGAGCAAAAGATGTTGAAACTTGGTGTGTTCTCCTTTATCCTCATGTTACTTATCCCACTTAAGAAATAAGTATCCTAATTCAAAATTCCTATCAGAGGAGTAGCTATTATCAAACCATTGTTTGACGACTTGTTGATGTTGATCAAACTTTTGTTTATATTTAGTCCTTTCATCTTATAGTTTTAGAAAGGATTTAATTATGTTTTCCATAGCAGGACATTTGATTTATTGAACCCTTTGGGATAGTTGTAATGATTCTAGGAAAATGTTTTGGGGAAGGATTGCTTCTCTTCCGTACATGAGAAATAAAGGATAATTACCAATGGCTTATTTAGGGTTACACTATCAGCCCACAATGCATTAAACAAACAAGTATGCCAATTCTTGTGATGATCTCCTACTATTCTTTTAAAGATTTTAATCATATTTTTATTACTGGATTCATTAATCCCATTTCCCTCATAGTAGTATCTTTCCAAATACTTAAATTTAATTAATTTTTCCAAGGATTATATATATTCAATTTGAGAGAAGAAAATTAGGAGGAATTATAAAAAACCAGAGATTTAGGAATACCAAAACGAGTGATAATATTGGTTTCAAGGAAATATATCACCTAGTTGGTATTAACCACTCGAAGAGGTACCACCTCTAGCGATCTTGTGAAATAATCCATTGTCACCAATATCAACATGTGTTGGAGATATGAAGCAGGATTAATGGGCCCAACAATATCCAAGCCCCACTGCTGAAATGGAGCATCAACAAAAACATGTTGCAAAGGAAAAGTAGTTTTTTTTACTCTGCATGTTGCCTTTTGACAAATTTGATACTTCTGAGCTAAGGAAAGATCATATTCTAATAGCGTTGTCCGGTAGTATCCAACTATAAACACTTTATGGGAGTTGGTGTCTTCTCCAAAATGGACTCCTGCAGGTCTTGAATGTAATTATGTCAAGGCCTCTTTAGAGTCTTGTCGTTCTAGATAGCGTAGCAAGACTTGATCAAAACTTTTTTATGAAAAGTATATTTCAATTTCATTTGCTAGAGAATCCACAGTTGGTGTCATTTTGTCATCGACGTTTCGAATACGGATCGAGATTCATCATCAGGACTAATCGTCAATTTAGAGAGCTAGTTGATCTTCATCATTAATAGTGTATATGCAGGACAGTAAATAAGATAACTAGGTCGGCTAAATGTAACCCTAATTCAGAGCTAATTAAAAACAAATTAATTATTAATAATTTTAAACGTAACTTTGAATAGTGAATAATATAAATAATTAAAGTTTTTATTAATATAAATAATTTAAAATTTTTTAGGGTTAGAAGGAGTTTAATTATATTATATTACTTAATAGTATTTTGTTTTACATATTAATTTTTATTAGAGCTTAAGGAATTAATAAATTAAGATGATTTCTAATGTTTTGTTTAAAGGTTTTTAAAATTGGTAGTTAATCATGATTAGTGATAATTTACTAATATATTTGTTTTGTAGTGTTTTTATTTATAACCTAAATCTAAAGATAATTGGTAATAATAATTAATATAACATAAGTGAAATGTATATAGGTCTAGGGTTTCTAATGGTTTGTTTTAAAAAGTTTTTA
>CBVK0100135727.1:0-14256 GCA_900067695.1 Picea abies
AGTTGAACTCAAATTGCAATTGAAAGAAATGATGGATAAGGGTTATATTCAACCCAGCGTGTCCCTCTGGGGAGCACCGGTCCTGTTTGTGAAAAAGAAATATGGCACCCTTAGACTGTGTATAGATTACAGACAACTTAATAAAGTAACCATAAAGAATAAATACCCCTTGCCCAGGATCGATGATCTATTCGATCAATTGGGAAGTGCGTCTATTTTCTTAAAGATTGACTTGAGGTCAGAATACCATCAAGTCCAAATCAAGGGTGAAGACATCCATAAGACCGCTTTCCAGACACGGTACGGTCATTATGAGTTCGTGGTAGTACCATTTGGGTTAACCAATGCCCCTGCTACTTTCATGTGCTTTCTAGATAAATTTGTACTAGTTTTTATTGATGATATCTTAATCTACTCTAAGAATAGAGAAGAACACAAAGAGCATCTTAGAATTGTGCTCCAAGTGCTAAGAGAGCATCAGCTCTATGCTAAATTCAGCAAGTGTGACTTCTTTCAGAAGAAAATACACTACTTGGGACATGTTCTGTCCAAGGAAGGGGTAGCAGTAGATCCTGACAAGATCAGGTCTATCATGGAATGGCCTACCCCAAAGGATGTCTCAGACATTAGATCCTTCATGGGATTGGCGGGATACTATAGGAGATTTATAAAAGATTTCTCCAAGATTGGTTGTCCAATCACTGCCCTCCAGAAGAAGGGAAAGAAATTTTTGTGGACACAACAATGTGAAGAAAGATTTCAAACCTTGAAACATCTATTTACCCATGCACCCGTGTTGAAAATCGTTGACCCAGAAGCTGACTTCCTTGTGTGCATGGATGCCTGTAAGGAAGGGCTCGGAGGAGTCCTTATGCAGGAAGGAAAGGTGATCTGCTATGAATCCCGAAAATTGAATGAGCATGAGGTCAACTATGTGACCCATGATCTAGAATTGGTTGCCATAGTGCATGCCTTAAAAATGTGGAGGCATGACCTCCTAGGAAGGAAATTTGTACTTATGACAGATCACTGTGGATTACGGTATTTGTTTGATCAACCCAAGCTCAAGCTAGATGGATGGCCCTTCTTAGCAAATTTGATTTTGAAATCAAACACATCAAAGGTAAGGAGAACAGGGTGGCCGATGCCCTTAGCAGAAGCATGAGAATGATTCACCTGGCTACGGTGAATACCTGTGAGACGGATATCAAGGACAGAGTCAAAGAGGCACAAGAAACAGATTCCTTCGTCCGAAATGTGACCCTGTACCTACAACAAGAACCCGCGGGAGAAAAATACGAAGGCTATCAGATGACTGAAGGAGGTCTACTCACTTACAGAGATAGACTGTACATCCCCAATTGTGATGACTTGAAGAGGTTCATTATGGATGAATTACACAAAAGACCCTACACTGGTCACCCAAGATACCAGAAAATGATTACTGCCACCCAAAAATAGTTTTTCTGGCCGGGATTGAAGAAGGACATAGCCAAATATTTGGCCCAATGCATAGAATGCCAATAGGTTAAAACAGAACATCGACACCCAGCCGGATTACTGCACCCTTTACCCATCCCAGAATGGAAATGGGAAACCATCTCCATGGATTTTATCACTGGATTATCGACTTCAACTAGACAGAATGATGCCATTATGGTGGTGGTCGATAAACTGAGCAAGTCTGCTCATTTCATTCCCATCAAATTGACCTGCAAGGCGATAGATATCGCACAGGTATTTATGAAAGAGGTGTTTCGACTGCACGGCATGCCGAAAGAGATAATATCTGACAGAGACACAAAATTCACTTCCAAATTCTGGAAATCACTGATGGCAGGATTAGAGACCAAATTGTTGTTTAGTACTGCCTATCACCCTCAAACCAATGGACAAATAGAAAGAGTAAATCATATATTAGAAGATATGTTAAGGATGCATGTGATGCACCAGCCTAGGAAATGGGAAGACTACCTGCCATTGGTAGAATTTGCCTACAACAACGGCTACCAAGCATCCTTAAAGATGAGCCCATTCGAGGTCCTCTATGGTAGACAATATAATACTCCAATCAGCTGGAGAAATCCTGTGAATAGGATTTCTTTTGGACCCAACATATTGAAAGAAATGGAACAGCAAGTGACTCAAACAAAACAAAATCTAAAGGTCGCTCAGAACCAACAGAAAAGCTATGCTGATCAAAAGAGAACTCCAAGAGAGTTCCAAACAAGAGATCATGTATATCTTAGAATTAAGCCCACAGGGAGTTCCCTAAAAATGGGAGCTTGCGCCAAATTGACACCCCGATATTGTGGACCTTTTGAGGTTCCAGACAGAGTGGGACCTATAGCCTATCGGCTAGCACTTCCTCCCACAGTACAAGCACATAATGTTTTCCATGTTTCCTTATTGAAGAAATATGTACATGATGCTAATCATATAATTGACTGGTCTATGATCCAGGTGGAACCGGAGCGAGAATTCCTGTTAGAACCCCAATGCATATTGGACAGAAGGGAAACCCAACTCCGGAACAAGACCATTGCACAGGTCAAGGTGCAGTGGAAACATTTTGGCCCAGATGACGCTACATGGGAAATGGAGGATGCCATGAGACAGGCATATCCGATTTTCTTTACTTCTATACATGTAATTCATGTTAGTAGCTAAGAACATTAAGGACGATGTTCCTTTTTAAGGGGGAGGGAATTGTAACAACCTGTTTCCCCCAGATTGTAAATATAACTGAACTGGCCAAGGACTATGGCAAAACTCATAAGTATGAATATGTGTTGTAAATGGACCTGCAGGAAGAGGTCAATGAATGTAAATGATAGTTTGAATTTATTGCAGAATTGTTGAGAGGGGATGTGCGGAAAAGAGACCACGATGGTGGTGGAGGGCACCTTGAAAAAGGGGCGTTAACTTCCACCAAGAATTAAATACCATATTTGGACTCCACTGGCCCGAAGAACCAAAAGCGACTCGCTAGCCCTGAAATAAATGCCTTGCAGGCTGGTAGGTGGATGGTTTGATGAGGGATGGGGAGGTGAACCGCCTATCTGTAGAGCCATCATGACTGACCAGTGCAAGGGTAATTGTGCCACACGCAACCTCACGAGAGGATAAGGCGTATGGCAGAAGTGATTGAAAAGGGCAGACGCGAGGGGAACTCTCGCAGTTCTATGCAGAGTGAGTGACCGCAGAGAGGAGGGGATTGCAACCTTCGCTCCTGGGCACTGGCAGACAGAGAGACACAGGTCTCATGACATCGTGGTCTCAGCTCGGGGGTGGCTAGTGGTAAATCCATTAGGAGTCACTACGCCTACGGTTGGGTGGAAACGAGCACCCCTCTAAGCAGTTGCTTCCATTGCTGAAGTTATTACTGATAAGTGTTTTTCTTATAATGCATTTTGAAATTTATATGCTGTCACATATGTTCATGGACTTGTGGAATTGTAAATGTTTCTTGTGAAGGAATTGTCTGTACAACAATTGTTAATATGGAGTAGATGTTAACTCATAGAACTTGTGAAATTGTAAATGATTTCAGCATGAGAATGACCGTGTAGTGCTTGATATGAATGAGTTGATATATGCTTAACACCGAGGAAACCGTGCTCGACTTACATTGATAAATGAATCTAATCATGCCCAGCTATTCTCAGGAAGCTGTCTCCCTTTATCTACTTCCGGGAATGCCCCGGTAGGGATCTCTTCACAGAGATTTCCCCCTTGGAAAGGTTCACTAAGAACCTAGAACAAGGACTCGAACGCACAGGCCTTATTAACCCTGTACGAGGAGGAACGATCCTATTAAGGTTCCAAGATAGTAGTGTTGTGAGATGTAATAAGTCGACGGATGAGATCTCGTCGGAAGACCCATAGTCATTCACGACCATTAGATTGACAGAAGTAACGAAGGTGTTACATACCTTGCCCCTTTGTCCTCTACCATCGTGAGCAACAAGAAATTGGGATCGTAAACTCCAAGACCCAAAAGAACGAATCTAGACCGTTACATCTCGGTCCAATTACCCGTCAGCCGTTGGGTCTGGAGAAGCTGTGTAGTGGTTAAGCGCAGGGGTAGGCATGCGAGGAAGAGATCTGAGCCATTAGATCTAGAGCAGAAATCCCATAAGCCGTTGGATCGGGAGGAGTTTCACAGAGTATAACTTCTGGAAGGAGAGCGTGCAGGAGAAATGATCTGAACCGTCGGATCTTAGATCATAGTCCTGACAACTATCAGATATCGAGAAGATGCACCGGAGTTAAACTCTAGTGTGCAGAGGAAGAGTCCTAGCCGTTGATCTTGGAAGGACACGTGTCAACATCCCAGAGAAGTCATCGGGACAACAGGGTTATCGGGGTTTTGTTGAGTCTGAGAATCGAGGCCTTGTGGTTCTCGAAATCCTGAGAACAGATCCTAACCGTTGATCTCGGCCGGACACGTGTCAGCGTTCTGGGGAGTTATCGAGATTTCACCCATCAGAGAATTTAGGAGTGTAGAAACGTTGCAATAGGAAGTCACGATTTGTTAATTCCCGATAGGATCTGAGCCGTCCAAACAGCAGAGACATGTGGCGAGAGATCCTAGAGAGTCGAAGTTCGGCATATCGGGGTTTTCGAATACATAGAACTCTTGCCCCCCGGAATCGCGATCTGCGATTTACCGACAAGGTCTGATTCATCCATCTGAGGGATAGGTGTCGGAGATCAAGGCACTATCAGAGTTTGACACATCGAAAAATCAGAGTTTCCGAGGACATGGAATGCTCGCAACAGGAAATCGCGATCCGCGATTTCTCGACGGGATCAACACCATCCATCAGTGAGGACGCATGGCGAGAGATCCTAGAGAGTCGGAGTTCGGCATATCGGGGATTTCAAGGACATGAAACCCTTGCATTACGAAACCGTGATATGCTAATTTCTGACACCATCATAAGCCATTGATCCAAGGGACACGTGTCGAGCATCCTGAGAGAATCGGGAATCGGGATATCGCGAGCCCTGGGTATATGTGTTTTGTGTCATCGCAAATGCCGAAACCCCGATGGAAGGTTATATGACTGTAGTCATATGGTAAGTGGTCACATGGACCGTGGTATAGCCAAGGGGGCTAGCCAGTGTAAAGGCACGTCAAGAGTCCAGGGGACTTGTGCGCCATGACATTGAAAGGCGCCAAACCTCGACAAGAATTAAGACTGTGGTCTTGTGAACATTGTGGTCATATTGACCAGGACTTAGCCCAGAAAGCCAATACGCTAAGAGCACATCGAGGATCGGAGGATCGGGAGTTCCGAGTACATGTGCACCTTGGCACCGCAAACTCCGAAACCCCGACGAGAAGCTGTCGTATGGTCATATAGGAACCGGTCGTGTGGATCAAAGGCTTAGCTAAGTGGGGCTGAGGCAACCACGGAGTGAATCAAAGATCGGAGATTGGTTATTGTAGTCGCCAAGACATCGTGGGTGTCAAAACCCCGATGGAAGAAACCCCGAATCCCGATATAGAACCAGGGATTCGGCATTTCGCTAATGTAGGCTTCTAGGGATTTCTCATTTGTGAGAGATTAACCTCAAAATTTTTCAACTATGATAGTGGGTGTGTTACAGTAGGAATGACGTGTAGTGGAAGACCCTACCAGTATAATCTCAATAGGAATAAAAGAGCAGTAGACGAGAGGGAAGGCTTGGAGAGTGATGAAGAAGAGGTAGAGGATATTCATGTTGTGGAACCCATTGAGGAAATAATGCATGCCACATTTGAAATAACTACTAAAGGAGCGGGATCCCGTGAGGAAACATATACCCTTTTCCATATCTCAATTAGTGTAGAACCTACAACCCCATGTATGACAAATACATCAGCAAAGAAAGAGTTGTTTAGAGAACCAATGAATGACGGTCAGAAGAAGCTAGGAGATGAGACTAGAAGTGAGGGTACAAGTGGAAGTACTAGTAGTATTACATGTAGTGGTACAAGTGGAAGTACTATTAGCAACACCAATGGGAGTTCAAGTTTGAACAACAGTACATATATAGTAGTACCACGTGGAGTAGGTATAACACATTCGACAATGGAAGGTGTAGATCCAATGATAAGATTACTAGAGTTTCATGTCGATGGATCAAAATATTCATATAAGCATTTATTCATGTGTGAGAAAATATGGGAAGCAAAAAGAGTCATCGACAAGGCAACAAGACAAGGCAACCTCATATGCATACAAGATGTAGGCTGAGTTGATGGTTCCATGTGCAACAATTGCAAGAGGTGCCATAGTTTCAGCAACCCCTGCAGTATAATCCAGCACCACAATATCATGACCGGAACATGGATCCATAGGGGAACAACAGAGGATTCATAGGTAGAGGAATAGGAGGAATGAGCAAAGGAAGAGGGCCTATTATCTGCCATAACTATCAAGAGAAAGGAAATTATGGAAAATATTGTCCTCAACCAACAACAACATGTATTTACTGTCACGCAACAAATCACGTGACAGAAGAGTGCCCACATTTAATGACAAAGATCCAGGAGAATATAAATATAAATAACCATAATGTTCAGTGGATTGTTGCAAAAATAAGGGATCCTGGGAGGAACATCAATATAGTGACTAGAGGAGGATTAAAGATAGGAGCATATGCATAGGATCAGAAGAAGGAATCTCAGTGTTGGATTCAGAAGAACACTCAACCACAACAATAGTTTGATGCAAAGAAGGAGAAGGAAACTTCCAGGGAAGAAACGAAGGAGTTTTTGAAGAAGAATGAAGCATCCACATCAAACATTGTGCTGAGGTATGATACTCCTATTTTTATATGCCTTAGTATTTGGATCATACTTACAAAGGAGAGAAAATAGAGAAAGTAACATAAAGAATTTCCCAAATTCTTGCTTTAATTACTGAATGATAAGAATGCCATGGATTTGTTTAAAAATATGCTTGAGAAATATAGAATAGAAGAAGGGGTAGAAACAAAACCTAAGAATATTAATCAGGTCTGTAGAAAGAAAATAACTAGTAGAGAGTTCAGGTTGAATGAAAATATAGGAGACTTTAATGTGGGAAATGTTATCCTAGACTTAGGATCAGATGTCAACATATTTCCAGAGAAGACTTGGTAAGCAATGGGAGAACCTACACTAGGGTATTCCAACATCTAATTGAAGTTAGAAGACCAACACAGAGTGTTTACCATAGGTATATTGAACAACAAAATAGTGGACCTAGATGGTGTGTGCATCACAACAAACTTTGAAGTAATGGATATGGTGGATGAGTCTATACCATTTCCAACACTATTGGGAATTGATTGGGCCTTTGATAATTAGACCATAATTATCTTGAATACTCGAAAGATGCTATTTGAAGCTGGGAACTTTAGGGTAGTATCACCTTTAGATCCCTCATATTGTTAAAGATATGTAGAACATGTGCCTAACAGTTTTCTAGGGGATGATGTAAACTAGTTGTATAGAAATACTGCATGAGAGGAAGACTATGTGAATCCAATTGTAGATGGAGTACTCAGTTGGAGGAGTATCAATTCCAATATTTCAGATTTGAATAATGAAGTAGAAAACTAGCTAAAAATATAGCATGAAGTCTCTACTAGGAGGTGCGCCAGAGTTACACGCACAGTAATATCGGTTGGGACAGAAGTAAGACATTTTCCCACATTTACTGAAGAGAACAATTTATAAAATTTCTTGACATAGTTTGAATCAGAGGTTTTGGATAGTCAGAGATTAATAGTGTTGGATATAGCACTAAGGGACACACTTGGACAATGGTGGGGTGCGCATAAGGAGGTAATTCAAGACTGGTATTAAGGTAAGCGACCAATGCACATAAGATTTGGTAGGATTCAGTAGGATAGACCCTTACAAAAGTATAATGGAAGAGGGAAACCAAGACATCATATAAATTATTGTGTCACTGACTGGAGATTGGTACCACCAGGGGAATGGATGCATTATTTTTCTCATGCGTTGGAAGGAATACCTAGAAATTGGTACAAGGCGCAGGAACTACGCAAAGAAACTGTGAGTTGGGGCGCAGTGCAACAAAACATTATTATGACATTTGCATTTGAAAGTGAGAATCCATGGGTGGATCTAGCATTACAAAGGATGAAAAGGAATATATTTGAAGAATATCGGGTAGACACAGTGACAGTAGACATAGACTACATAAAAGAAACACTTGAACATTTAGTTTATTATTATCATATTGCAGAGGATGAAGAAGTAGGAGAAAACCCATGTGACATACAAATAATAGAAAGGAAAGGAGAAAGAGGGTTAGAAGGTCCCCGTTTATAATCAAAATAATTCACTAAACCTATGAAAATTAAAAAGGTCAATATTGGGACTGAAGAGAAACCCAAGATAGCCAGCATTGGAGATTACTCGGACAGTGAGACAATGGAAAAGATAACTGAATTACTATGTGAATATAGTGACTTATCCCCAGCCACATTTTCATAGATGAAAGGGGTAGCAGGAGAACTTGGATAAATAAAGATGCCCCTCACACCAGATGAAAGACTACTAAGACATAGACCATACATATTAAGCCTTGTCTATAAGAACAAGGTTAAGGCATAACTTGATAGAATGATAGAATCAGGAATCATAGATCATGTGGAAGAATCAGAGTGGATTAGTCCAATGGTGGTCCAAGAAAAAAAGATTGGACGGATTATGATATGTGTGGATCTGAGAAACTTAAATGATGCATGCCTGCATGATCCTTTCCCTACTCCATTTACAAATGAAGTTTTATATAATGTGGGAGGATAGGAAGCCTACTCCTTCATAGATGGATTTTTCAGGTTACCATCAGATCAAAATTTCTCCAGAGGACAAGTACAAAACCACATTTGCAACATATTGGGGGTCATAATAGTATATAGTAATTCTATTTGGTTTAATTAATGCGCCAACAATATTTTCCAAAGTAGTAGTAGTTGCATTGAAGGAATTTATACATAAGGTTTTTGAGGTGTATCTAGATGATTGGACAATATTCAGTTTATTGAAGGACGATGTAGAAATTATGAGGTTAATGTTAGAAAGATGTATGCAATGTCATATTTCTTTTTTCTGGAAGATTGGTTGTTGTCATTGATGTCAACCCTAGTCATGGGTTTTGGACCACAAGATTGATGAAGGTATTTGGACATCTAGGAAAATGAACATGCAGATACAACACCCATGGATGGATAGTATACATCATATTGCTTTCGGTGGTATGTGGCACATCACGTGGATCCTCATGGTTGAGGAGAAATCAATTTTTGAAGATGAAAAAGTGAATTGAAGAAGGAAGTACATGTAGGCCCTGAAGATAATTAAAGAAACGAACTACAAAATAAGAAAGTGTCAGGTCAGCCCTAATGTTAAAAGGAAGTGAAATAAATTTTATAAATAAACATCATTATACATTCATTTGATACAAGTATAATTTTAGAGGAAATAAGAAGAAAAGAAGGCCATATTTCAAGGGAGGATGAAGTCTTTTGGTGATGTGTTCTAAGGTATGTTATTTTCAGGTCATCTTACCATTTTTGCTATAACTATTTTTCTAGAACGATTCAAATGGTGTAATCGCTATGGTATTGAGAATACATATCAAGGTACCTCTAGTAAAAATTTAACCTCTTAATTCACTATAATTATGGAGATACACTCTATGGAAGATAGGGTTTGTGACCAATCCTGAAACTAAGTCAATAAATAGGTGTTCCAGGTAAAACAATCATAACTTCTTCATAGAGAATCCAAATGAAGTGGGAAAAAATTCATTGGAAATAGTACGGACTTTAGTTTATTTTGTGTGAGTTTCAGAATCGTATGTTAATTATTGAGCGTGGGGAATTCTATGCAAGTTCACTCTCCTGAATAGACCAGAATTGAATAAAGTTTACCATTCTTTCTATAACCTCTTTTTGGGGAGGATTCAAGGAGTGAAAATTGGAGGAGTTTTAGAGAATACATTGAGTAATATTATCTACAGGATCAGATTACTCCAAGAATTGAAGAATTGTAGAAATTGAAGAAGTCTCAGGAAGCATTATCAGGTTCTATGTGATGACTGGTTGATGGTGATGATTTAATGTAAAGTTTTATTATCTCTCATATATTCTTGGGTGAAAGGAAGGGGAAAGGATGGAGAGTTCAACTCTCTCTTGATATTGGAGGATTGTATCTTCCTCTTGGAGGTTTATACCTCCCTTTACATTTGGAAGCTGTAGCTACCTTTAGAAGTCATTACTTCCCTTGAACAATAACTATTGATTATTTCTCATATATTGCGCATGGTGTATTGTGGTGTATTGGTGTAACTCTTATAATATTGTTCATTTCTCATTGGATATAGTTGAATGGTTTAAGTATAAGTTGAATAATGCTTTAAATTGTACTTGATACTGATTCACCCCACTCTCAGTATCAACAATTGGAATCAGAGTAGGTTGCCTTCAAAACAATTTAACCACTGGAAGGAAAATCTTGAGTAGAGATGGACGACCATGAGAACATTTCAAATGGGATTCAAAAATTTGATGGAAGAAATTATGCATACTGGAGTGATAGAGTGAAAACTTACCTAAAGGCTTTGGGAGTAGACATTTGGTACTCAGTTGTAAATGGCTATGTAATCCCAAATAATGCTCCAACCGATCCAAATGAGAAGAATCTTATGAGTTGTAATTCAAAACCCAGGCATTTTGTTCTAGCAGCATTGGCACCAACCATTGATAGCACAGTGATGGGATGCAACACTGCTAAAGAGGTATGGGACAAACTCAAGAATATCTACGAAGGTGATCCAAAAGTTAAGAAAGTCAATCTTCAACGACATAGAGCAGAATTTGAAAATTTGAAGATGAATGAAAAGGAAGATATTGCAACCTATCTTATTAGAGTTGATGAAGTTGTTAATTCTATCAGAGGATTAGGTGAAGATCTCAATGAATCGTTGGTTGTACAAAAAGTGTTGAGATCACTTCTCTTGAAGTATGATGCTAAGGTCTCCACCATTGAAGAAACTAGGGACTTGACCAAAATGACAATGGATGAATTACATGGGACTCTTATGGCATATGAAATGAGAACAGGTACAGAAAGTGACCAGACAAACAATGAAGTAGCCTTTAATTCCATAAAGAAGACAAAAGACAAGGATAAATACCTTGATGAAGAAATAGCAAATTTCATAAGAAGGTTCCAGAAAGGAAGTGGAAGATACAAAGGTAAGTCTCCTCTCAAATTTTTTAATTGTGGTAGAATAAGACATATTGTTGAAAACTGTTACTATAAAAATAGAAGTCTCAACAATAAAAAGAGCTTCTACTCCAAGGATGATGACATCTCCTCAGATAAGAGTGATGAAGAAGATAATTATGGAGGAGAAGTCCTCTTCATAACCCAAGAAACCCAAGATGATGATCATGATAATTCTAAAGAAGAAGAAATCATTTGTGAAGAAGATTCAAATGAAAAAACCAACCTTGGTTCCTTTTGGGGATACAAGGACAATGAAGAGAGTGAACAAGAAGATGAGAATCTTGAAAAGTTGAAGCATGTTGAAAGTGAAAATAGCAAGCTTATAAACACAAACATAATACTAAAATGTGAATTGAGTAGTTGTGAAGAAGAGAATTACAAGCTTGAAAAGACCATTAATAGCTTGAAGGAACAATTAGAAGATTATGAGAAATTGAAAGTAGAATTGGATCACACAAAAGGGGAGCTACTATTGACAACAAAAAAGTTGAAGAAGTTTGAAAAAAGAACTAAAAAATTAGATGAGATCCTTAGCAGTCAAAGATCTCCAAATGACAAGACAGGACTAGGATACAATGACAATTTCAAGACAACAAAACAAGAGAAGGAAGTTGAAAATGATGAAACCAATACTCCAAAACAAGTTGAACAACAAGATAGAAAACTAGAATTCAGAAGGAATGAGACATCAAGAAGATCCTTTCCCAAAAGGTATGAAAGCAATCATTATGAAGGAAACTATAGAAGAATAGATCATGAGCCCAGATCGACCACACCACAAAGAAGATCACTTATGCCCAGGTATCAAAATTTATTTCTTGGACATTGTTATACTTGTGGAAATTTTGGACACAAGGCAATCAATTGTAGAATCAATGAAAGCAATAAGTATGCAAGCTACATGAATGGTGAAAATAGTAGATATGAAAATGTTCGTAGACCTTTCAACAGAAATTATAATCCATTTGACCCATTAATGGATCAAAATATTGTATGTTACAAGTGCAATAATCTTGGTCACAAAGCATGAGATTGCAGAGAGATGAAGGAAGATAATCATATGCGAAATGTCTGCATACCAACTACATGATGGAAAAGGAAAGAAATTCCACACAATGAAAATTGTCGAATAGCATTAGTCACTAAAGAATGAAAAGAAGAAGATGAATGGTTCCTAGACAGTGGGTGCTCATCTCATATGACCGGAGATCAAAGCAAATTTGTCATCTTGAAGAAAAAAGGTGGAAATGTTGCATTTGGAGATGACTCATCTACCAAAATACTTGGAAAAGGAACTGTAGAGCTTGGAAGTGAAAATGTAAAAGCAAGAAAGTCCTATTGGTTGAATATTTGAAGCATAATCTCCTTAGTGTCAGCAAAATATGTGATCAAGGATACACTCTTATGTTTGACTCCCAAAAATGAAAAATTAGAGAAAATAACTCAGGAAGATTGGTTGCAACTGCAACAAGAAGACCGAACAACATATACATCTTATACGTGAAGAAGAGAGAGAAGAAAAAAGCCACACAAAAGGATTCCAAGGAAGAAAATGTCCCAAATACCAAAAAAAAGGATGAAGTATTATTGAGTGCCACATGTTTAGGGGGAACAACCCCAAAGAAGAAGGTCACCTTTTGCCATTAAACTCAGGGGGAGAAGCCATACCCTTTTCCATTGATTTCAAAGGGGGAGATAAATTGGGTTCATGATGATAGGGGGAGCATGAGTGTTGCCATCAATGACAAAGGGGGATAATGTTGGAAGATTGGTTGTTGTCATTGATGTCAACCCTAGTCATGGGTTTTGGACCGCAAGATTGATGAAGGTATTTCGACATGAAGGAAAATGCACATGCATATAAAACACCCATGGATGGATAGTATACATCATGTTGTTTTCAGTGGTATGTGGCATGTCGCGTGGATCCTCATGGTTGAGGAGAAATTAATTTTTGAAGATGACAAAGTGAATTGAAGAAGGAAGTACATGTAGGCCCTGAACATATTTAAAGAAACGAACTGCAAAATAAGAAAGTGTCAGGTCAGACCTAATGTTAAAATGAAGTGACATAAATGGTATAAATAAACATCATTATACATTCATTTGATACAAGTCGAACTTCAGAGGAAATAAGAAGAAAAGAAGGCCAGATTTCAAGGGAGGATGAAGTCTTTTGGTGATGTGTTCTAAGGTATGTTATTTTCAGGTCATCTAACCATTTTTGCTATAAAAAATTTTATAGAATGATTCAAATGGTGAAAGCACTATGGTATTGAGAAGACATATCAAGGTACCTCTGGTAAAAATTTCAGCTCTTGATTCACTATAATTATAGAGATACACTCTATGGAAGATAGGGTTTGTGACCAGTCCTGAAGCTAGTCAATAAACAAGTGTTCCAGGTAAAACAATCACAACTTCTTAATAGATAATCCAAATGAAGTGGGAAAAATTTCATTGGAATTATTATATATTTTAGTTTCTTTTATGTGAGTTTTAGAATCGTATGTTAATTATTGAGCATGGGGCATTCTGTGCAAGTTCACTCTCCTGAATAGATCAGAATTGAATAAAGTGTGTCATTCTTTCTATAACCTCTTTTTGGGGAGGATTCAAGGAGTGAAAGTTGGAGGATTTTTAGAGAATACATTGAGTAATATTATCTATAGGATCATAGCACTCCAATAATTGAAGAATTGCAGAAATTGAAGAAGTCTCAGGAAGCATTATCAAGTTCTATGTGATGACTGGTTGATGGTGATGATTTAATGTAAAGTTGTATTATCTCTCATATATTCTTGGGTGGAAGGAAGGGGCATGGATGGAGAGTTCAAATATCTCTTGATATTGGAGGATTGTATCTTCCTCTTGGATTTTTATCCCTCCCTTTACATTTGGAAGCTATAGCTACCTTTGGAAGTCATTACATCCCTTGAACAATAACTATT
>CBVK0100135728.1:0-14255 GCA_900067695.1 Picea abies
TGACATGGAGCGATGCTCCTGCATCATACTCCACAGCTACAAAAATCATGATCTCCTACCCATGAGCTTCCCACCTAAGTGGTTGTAAATCCTCCTGGATCCCAAAAAAATCTGTGGAGCTCCTCATCTGCTCCATCTTGCTGCTTCTGTTGCACTGCTGCTGCTGCTTCTTTCCTTCTGCCCAGCTGCTCCTTGCTAGTAGTGTCTGTTGACTCCAACATCAACTCTCCAATTTCCTCGATCGCTTCGTCTAGCTACTTCAGTGGCTGGCTTTGTTGTTGCAGTCTCCTCAGCTGCAAAAATTTTTGGTCATTGGGCAGATCATCATGATCCCCCATACCTCCTTCATCCATTTCCAACTTCACCTATCGGATGTGCCTTCCCTGCACTTTCACCCTTTCTTCCAAGGCTTCTATCTACTGCCACAAATCAGCAAAGCCAATGTTTTCTGCCTCTTCCTCTTTTGCAATCTCCCATGTTGCATTCTTTTCAGCTGTCTGGCTAAAAATGCTGAGCCATTCCTTAGAATGCTCGTTTTCTTTTCCTTCTTCTACTTCTTTTGCTGTCAGCTCAAATGTCGTAGCCCTCTCAGCTCACTGGCTGAAATCATTGAGTCATCCCACCGAATGATCATTTTCTTCTTCATCTGCTTGGGAAGCTCCTAAAGTCTGCACCATTTGCACCAATTCGTCTTGGACAGTCATCATCAGCTGTGCCTATTCCTCTGTTGTTGTTGCATCTACAACACTAAATTCTACCTCCTCCTGGGCAAATGGTAGGAATATCTCAATCGCCCCTATCATCAGAATATCATTCTGACCTTCTTCCTTTGTCAGATGCACCTGCTGATCCAAATTCACCTGCTCTGTCAGCTCCTCTGGCTGATCCAAATTTATCTGCTCATCCCAGCCCACCTGGAAATATGGGATGTCTCTGTTGCTTCCCTGGCAGACCATGAGATCTACCAACCCCATATTCATAAGCACTCCTTGCTGAATTGAACTCTCTTCTGAGTCCATGAGACCTTCATACAGTCTCGATTTCTCATCTCTTCCCACCTGACAGTTCAACACGCTTCCGCTGCCCTCCTGGCAGTCTTCGATGCCTCCACTACCCTCCTAGCAGTCTTCGAGATCCTCATCTAGTCTCCTTTCATTGCCCAGCTGGCAATGAAAAGTTTCCTCAATGTCCTCCTGACAGTCCATGAGATCTTCAGCCGATCTCATCTCTATTCCCTTGACCATCTGGCAATTTGGAAACCTTCCACTACCCTCCTGGCAATCTATGAGATCCTGCTCTAATAATCTCTGATCATTTCCCAAATGGAAAATTGAAATTCCTTGGCTGTCCTCATGACAGTCCTTGAGATCCTCCGATGATCCCAATTCATCCTCTTCATCATCCCAATCATTGAGACTCCTCCCAGTCTCTGGCCAACAATGACAAATCATCTCTTCCTCTGTGGCCTTGAGGTTTTTCAGCATACCTCAGCCATCTCCTTAATAGCCTGCGCTGTCTCCTGACCATCAGCTCTCTGACTGGCCACTTTGCCTTTGCCTTCTTCATGGGCAAATTTTGCATTCGTCTCATCCTCCTATCATGTCATATCCGCAGTTCAAGTTTCTCTATGCCTGCTTTTAGTTCATAGAGTTCTCTAGTCTCTTCTCTGTCCCACTCGGAAAGCCTTTCTACCTTGCTCCTCTTTCTATGGCCTTAAGTAGCCATTTTGCTATATCTATCTGTCTCTCTGACAGATCTGCTGCTGTCACTCTACATCCCTGAGTGTTCTAGCTTCATCTTCTTACAGTCCTACTGACCGTTTCCTTGATTGTTTCCTACCTGCAAACAATCATTACAAAGTCCTCAACAACTCTGTCTTCTTCTACCTCCTCCTTTCTCCTCTTGCCTGAAATATACAGAAAAGATATCTGCTCTGATACCACACTGATGTAGACGGCGCCTGCGCACACGTCCGCTTCCACCAAGACCTTCCTTTACTCAGGCCCGAAGAGTTAAATTACTCTTCAACCCCCTGTCGAGACTTCTCAATACCCACAGACTTTCCCTGTGATCTCCCTTATTCAAATCAGGAAAATCAGACCTCACTGTATCGCGAGACCTAAAGGCACGGATTTGGGTCTCACAAACCCCAAAACCTGATCAATATATATATATATATTAATCCCTTCCTTGTTCTTGTCGAGTTTTTTCTCCGTCGGGATATCATCCTTTACGAGGTCGTGAATCCCACACCTCGCGGATTTCCGATCCCCGAACTTCGATGCCACCTGTTTTCCACTATGGTGCTCGGTGGTCCCCACATGCTAACCACTGGATGCTGAAAAATCACCACTCGTGACCTCGCAACCTCTGGCGTCAACCTTTGCACTTCAAACTCGTGATCCTCCGAGCTCGCGATATGCTGGTGCCACCTATTTTCCACTAGCACTAACAGTGGCCCACGCGAACCCTCCGTCGGGATATCGCACTTCGCGGCTTCGAGCTGCAAGTTTCTTAAGCTCTTGTAAACCCCGAATCTCCGATCCCCGACTCCTCGGGATCTCCTAACATGCGTCTAATATGATCGACAGTTCTGAGCCTATTAGGATATCGCTTCTCGCTATATCGCGATATTTGCTATGCCAGCTTGGGTCTTCAACTCACGATTACCCGATACGCGATGTCCCATGCAGATCTAGCGGCTCCCTTTGTCACGGATCAACGGTTCTGCTCGCGTCGGAGAATCGCTAATTATGATTTCAATAGGCACAAAACTCCTGTCTCCATAACCCCCGATGAGATAAATCCCAACTCCCTGGGATCTCGCACCACGTACCCCTTTTGATGGACGGTCCTGAGCACCCATCGAGATTTCGCAACTTGTGAAATCTTGATTCCTACGACCTCGAGAATCCTGAATTCCCAATGGCCAATATCTCGATGCCCTGTCAGGGCTTCTCCCTTCCTGTTCACGAGATTAACTCTTCCGTATCTCCCACAGATCTGATGACTGACGGGATTCCTGTTCTGATTTGATGGCCCAGATCTGTTCTTCTGTGCACTCCTCCTGAGCCTCTTGTGCATATAAGAACGATGACCCTCCTGAGCTTCCTTCTTCGAATCCGCAAAGGATTTTGATGCCTGCGCTCCTGTAGAGTCTTCTCATGCACTCGCTCGTGCTATCCTTCTTGATCATATGCAACCACTCTGACCCCTCATGGGATTTTTCCTTCTCCCTTCTCCCACAGATGGAGAATAAATTGGACACCCTCATGGCTATCATCCTACTCAAATGACCCTCTTGCTGAGTCCTTATTAGTATTTAGTAACCCAATGAAGATCCTTACTTGGACTCTTCCTTCAGTATTTGAACTCAAAGAGTTCTCTGTTATCCTGTGCCGGCTTGCACACTTTCTCAATGCCCTTCTGGCGGAGTGTCTCTTCCTCAGAACATTCAACAGTTCTGGTTTCTTCTCCTCTTCACTTATGCACTCGCTCGTGCCCTTCTGACAAAGCTCTCCAAATCCTCAGTGATTATGGTCTTCTTTGAACTCACAGCAGAGTTCTTCCTCCAACGCAACCCGTGGATATGCTCAATGCCCCCCTTGGCAGAGCTCTATAGAATCCTCAGTGATTATGTCTGCAACTGTGGCTCAGCTACACAACCTTGCCTCCAAGGTGTTTGGTAACCTTGAGGTCTTCCTCCTGAGTTGTTGATCTTAGTTCCTGTGCCTCGTCACGTCTTTGTCTGACTCCTCAGAGTTCAGAAGTGCAACCCCTGTGCACGGCTACCAGAACCTCAACGTTCTGTCACACCCTCCTAGCATGAAGCCTCAAATACCTTCTACCTAAAATCAACCATGACCCTCTGCAAACATACAACCATAGCATACATTTACAGAATAAAAGGAACACATACAGATATCCACATAACACAGAAAATGTAAGAAAAATTGCTCTTTTATCTATTAACAAATGGCAACAATGCCTGTATCTTTACAATGGTATTCCTGAGCTCTCTCTGGCTCCTCTCCTACTCTTCTATCTACTCTAGCTCAACTCTTCTACGCCTAACTCGACTAACTCCAAATGAGACATCAAGATCTCTTTTACCTGAGGGGCTCATTGAGCGCTTCCCTCCAAGTCTACCTACTCTAATTAATTACATTCAATTACAATCAATGGCTGTCTAGTCCAGCACCTGGATCTAGATCTCGGCCGATCTTGGAATTAAATCCGATCCTATCTAATGCCTGCTCAAAGGCATGGCTTCCTTGGCTCAACAGCCTAAGCTCATTAAATTAAATTCATTTCAATTTTCAAATGAGGCTGTGCCTCTCTTCTATCATATGAATGCATGCGCGCTAACGTGGCTGGCTGGCTGGCCGGCTGACATGGAGCGATGCTCCTGCATCATACTCCACAGCTACAAAAATCATCTCAGTTCCTGTGCCTCAGCACGTCTTTGTCTGACTCCTCAGAGTTCATAAGTGCAACCCTTGTGCACGGCTACCAGAACCTTAACGTTCTGTCACACCCTCCTAGCATGAAGCCTCAAGGACCTTCTACCTAAAATCAACCATGACCCTCTGCAAACATACAACCATAGCATACATTTACAGAATAAAATGAACACATACAGATATCCACATAACACGGAAAATGCAGGAAAAAATGCTCTGTTATCTATTAACAAATGGCAACAATGCCTGTATCTTTACAATGGTATTGCTTAGCTCTCTCTAGATCCTCTCCTACTCTTCTATCTACTCTATCTCAACTCTTCTACGCCTAACTCGACTAACTCCAAATGAGACATCAAGATCTCTTTTACCTGAGGGGCTCATCGAGCGCTTCCCTCCAGGTCTACCTACTCTAATTAATTACATTCAATTACAATCAATGGCTGTCTGGTCCAGCGCCTGGATCTAGATCTTGACCGATCTTGGCATTAAAGCCGATCCTATCTAATGGCTGCTCAAAGGCATGGCTTCCCTGGCTCAACAACCTAAGCTCATTAAATTACATTCATTTCAATTTTCAAATGAGGCTGCACCTCTCTTCTATCATATGAATGCATGTGCGCTGACGTGGCTGGCTGGCTGAGATGGAGCAATGCTCTTGCATCACAAATTCAGAAATCCAAAGTGTTTGGGATGAAGTAAGGAGCCAATCAAAACACTTAATAATCAGAGACACGGTATGGAAAAGATCTAAAAGTGATCAAAGGCAAAAACAATACCTAGGAAAGGAATCAAAACTCAAATTTCCTCCCTAGAGGAGTCACCAGTTTCTGTTACAGGAGAATCCCCCTACGAACAAGTGAATTTCCTCTTGGATACTAGACCCCTATGACCAAGACATAAAAGTGCTATTGTGGACACTAAAATTCCTTTTCATGAAGATAAACTATTCAAAGAAGAAGAAGGGAGAAGGGTAAATACCTTTTACCAATGTTTGTCCCTGCTCGATCCAGGCTGATCTTGATCTCCATGTTATTCAGAAGGTCCTGCAATATTATGAGAAACAATAAGACATACTTCCTAAGATAGCATGATTAACTTCATAATGGATCTATAAAAGCAAAAAGTTCATGCAACGTACACAAACTTTAAAGGAAACAATCAAAGGATAGATTTATATTAATGAAAACAAAGTGAAATGCTTACATCCATAGATGTAGGTGCATCAGCTTAACCAAGCTCTCTTTGTCTAGACCCTTTCTCAAATAATCCACACACAGAATGATGATTCTTCAATGATATCTCCCTTATGACATCATAAGTTTGATTGTTTACAATGTCTCCATCCATTATTTCACCACGAGAAGGCTTCCTTATATAAGCTTGGAGAGACCCAACCACCTTAGAGATTCATGTGATAGGTTGAGGATCCTCCTCAATTAGTTTTTGATCCTCCCTAAGATGTAGCCTTGACCTTAGATCCAAATCCAACCAAATCCAGAGATGAGGGGGATTTATCCCTGATTTTCCTCAACAACCCAAAATTTGTTGAAAAAGGACAGTGCTCCTCCAACAAGGTGCACATAGTGTTGGAACACTCACCCAAAGAAGGACCAGGAGCACTCGCACTCCCTGGTAGTGCGTAGAGGAGCACTACCCTCCAAAAATGATTTTTGAGTGGTTTTTTCCATGGTGAAAGTTTTGTACTCTTAATCAAATGTTTTCTCCTTCTTCAACTAGTCTTTGAAGTTGTAATAAGTGTCCCTGTGAATTCGTTAGAGACACAACATGGGAGATATGGAAGTATGATATTCATGAAACTTGTGATACTTACGGACAAAATGTGACATTTGCAACACTAGTCATGATGACAATAGGTCATCATTAAAGTGAGTAATTTTTATGTGTAACAAGGTGGTCACCCTTTCAAATACTGGAAGTTAATTTGGGCTTGTGACCTATTTTGGTTGAATTTTCAATATTATCATCCCTGGTGACAATGGTTGATTGATTTCCCCCTTACTTATTTTTCTTCTTGTTGTTGTTCATTTTCTTGTTCCTCTTATTTTTCTAGTTACTAGCATTAGGGATTTCACCAAGAAAGGAAGAAGAAAGGGAAGAAGATGCAATGGGTGAAGAAATAAAAGGGTGAACAAGAGGTTTATGTTCTTTCTATAGAGAACTTGTTTGGGTAGAAAAAGGGGCATTTGAGACCATGAGAGTGGAAAATAACCATAGTGGTAACCCCATGGTGAAACTAGGAAGATTCAAAGTAACAATGTAGGGAGGACTATCATTTCGAAAATAAGAAAAAGCATAAGGTTCCTCATGAAAATCATCCCCTTGGGTTGTATGCTTAGGAGTTGTCTCCATAGATATGGATTAAATCTAAGGTGTATTAAGCATCAAAGAGATAACACTACCAAAGTACCTATGAGAGAAGAGAAACCAAACAATTCCCTTATGATAAGGAGAAAGGAATTAAGGATATTACGAAGACGGGAGGTGAGTCCATCAACAAAGAAACGAGTAATAGTTAAGATAATATTCACAACAATCTCCCAAAGTGCAAGTAAGAGCTCATGGGAAAATACCCTTTCGGTGCATTGAAGCATAGATTGAACGTTTTTCATAGGTACCATAAGGAATCCCCCTTGGAGTCACTTGCGTGGAATCCTGGGAGAGGTTACTATGTTTACCAATTCATAATGAATGACTGGGGGGGTATAGTGATGCAAACCCCCTACCTCAGCAGGGTCTGTCGACCTCCCGGTCAAATATCATTCCAATTCTCTCCCTCGATATGGACTAGCTCTTTGATTCCCTACTTGAATCCCACTCCTTATTAAACTCTTCCTATGTGAACATGCACTAGGCGCGAGCCTCCACTCCACATGATCAATTGGCATGACCACATGCCTACACAAAAGGCATTTCGGGACTTCTACGTATGAGCCAACCCTGACTCCTCGACTCCCGAAACTCTAAAAAGGGCTTAACGGATGTTAGCTTCCTTCCTTATCTCTGCTCATGTGAACATAGACTATGACCTGGGGTCCATCCTTTGACCACGTCAGGATTTCGTGTATTGGGAACTCCCAATACAATTCACCTCCATTCTTCCGACTCCCAAAATTCCAATATTTTCGACCACCAAATCGACGGTCCTGATTTCCCCCGTGATCAGACGACTCAGATATCCTTTTTGTGTATCGGGACTTCACGTATTGTGAAGTTGAGATACTTCTCACCTCAGTCTTCTGATCCCTGATATCCTGAAATTCTCCCTGGGCAATCAACATTCCATGCTTTCTCCTTGATAGGAGACTACCCTAAAATTGTGAACTCAGACCTCGTAAGTTCCCACAAGTCATATCTTTGACTTCTCCAATGTGTGAGTTAGCAAAATGTTGATTTGCTGCCACATGTCTCTCCCAATGGATAGTCTCGATGATTCTGGGACTTCCTGACTCGGAAAAAGCTCTCTCCTGTGCAACTCTAAAGGGTTAAACCTCGTACATTGCCTCTGGATCCAATGGTTGTTGGTCCACACACTTTCAGATCTAATGACAGAGATTTTTTTTCTTTCTACGCTCGCTTCTCGTTGTCTAGAAATGGGTTCCAATGGTCCAGATATTTTCCTCTGCTCGATCCAATGGTAGTTGTCACTCCTCCTCAAAAGCTTTGGATTTCTCAGTCTGAAACCTTGAATGATTTTTTAATCTCTACATCTCTTTGCAAGATCCTTGTAAACTATTGTGCTATCCTTTCTAATCTTTTCTGGGGCTTGGACCTTGAAGTGTCTTGGCCTATTTCTCCTTTCTGTTGGAATTTTTTACGCAAAAGCACTATTCCTTGTGATCTTACGAACTTGAAATAGTTCACTTTGCACGTACTCCTTGCACAGCTCTTCCCTCTAGAGTATTTGACAACTCTATTTTCCTCCTTGATCCTCAATTGCTTGGACCTCAAAGGTCTCTATCCCTTTCACTCCTCGAAGGGATATAATTTCCCTCCTAGAAAATTCCACTCAAGCATGCCTTGTTGAGCCTACATAGTGTTCAACAACTCTATGAGTGTCTTCTCTTGGAAACTTCTCTTCTCACAGAACTCGAAACATGGTTCCTTTGTCCAGTCCTTGCACATGCTGAATGCCCACCTGGCAGAGCTTCATAGAATCCTTAATAGTTCTGTCTTCTCTTTGTGTCATCCTCTCCATATTCTTTTGTCCAAGGTGTTCAGTAACCTTGAGGTTTTCCTTTGAGTTTATTATTCCTATGGTGTTCCCTCCTCACACTTCTTTCCCAGAATTCAACACAGAACTCAAATGTTCACACTTTCACTGGCTCACAGAGTCCTCAACACTCTGTCATGCAACCCCTTGCATTAAGCCACAAAGAACCTAGACTAAAATTAGAAAACTCTGAGACAAAGAATTATGTCTATCCCTGCAGATGGAACCTATCACATACATCTACAACATATGCATATAAACACATAAAATACATTCATTCAAAATACACATAAACACATAAAATACATTCATTCAAAATACACATAAACACATAAAGATTCTCATGTAGGAAAAACTGCTCTTTGTATTAATCTCAAAATTCCTATTTACAATGTGTACAAAAGTTCATACTACAACAAGTCTCGACTTTCCTCTTTTCTCTCAAATCTATCTTCTAATATATCTGCCTCTCTCCCCAATGAATCTAGATACAAATATATTTTCTACCAAAAGGGGATCCTCGAGCTCTTCCCTCAAAAATACCTACTCTCATTAATTTACATTTAATTACATTCAATGGTTGTCTAGTCCAAATCAAATCTATATATTATCAGTCTGTCAACCATTAAAGGCAACTCTATCTACTATCTAAACAAAGACATTGATTTGGCTCTTACAACCTTACAAACATCTAATTACATTCTAAAATTTAAAATGAGAGGGTTGGCGCATCTCCCTTCCTTGAATGCACTCTTGATGTGATGTTTAGCTGGTGTGTTGCTAGGTTGGAGTGATGCTCTTGCATCATACTCCACTACTGCAAAAAATTCATGAGCTCCTACTCATGAGCTTCCTAGCTCTATTGAAATCCACCTAGATCCCAGACTATTTTTTGGAGTTTTCCATCTGCTGCACTGCTTTGTTGTTGTTGCTGCTTCTTCTTCCCTGTTGCTATGGAAGGCTTCCTTCTACTCATCTTTTCCGCACTGGCCGTTTTTTTTTCTATCCTCAACATCAACCTTCTTATATGTTCTATCTTCCTGTCCAGCTTCTCTAGTGGCTAGATCTCTTTATGCTGCATGTTCTGCTACAACTCCTCTTTATCAATGGGTGAATCATCTTGGTCCCCCTTGTTGTTTTCTCCATCACCTGTGGCTTTATCTTGCCACCCTACTGCAAAATCCATTTCTGTAGTCTCATTACTGAGTTTCTACTCATATTCTTCCTTTGAAAAACTAAATTTTGCCAATTCTTCTATTGGTTCATCTCCAGCTTCTTCCAGTTGCTCCTCAGACTGAAATTTTGATTAATCTTCTGTTGCAGTCATCTCCTATTCAGCTTCCTGGCTAAAAATTCTGAGCAATTATGTTGAATGCTCCTCTCCCACAATATGCATGATTGTATCTTCTGTTGCAGTCATCTCCTATTCAGCTTCCTGGCTAAAAATTCTGAGCAATTATGTTGAATGCTCCTCTCCCACAATATGCATGATTGTTTACTCATGGCACTCATCTACTAGCTCTGGATTGTTCAACCAATCCTCCAGCATCTCTAAGTCCTTCTCCCATGGAGAAAGCATTTTAACTGCATGCTCTTCTTCTACTGGGGCAGATATCAACATCTATTCCATTTATTCTATGATAGTCACTGTTGGCTTCTCTTCTTCTATTGTTGCATCTGCAACACATACTCAGGACTCAACTAGGCTTCTTGGTAGGAATATCTAAATTCCCCCAATGATCAGTATGTTCCTATGATCCTCCTCAATCATCTCTCCTTGATGATATGAACTCTCAGTTGAGTTCATCTTCTCTCCCTTTCCCACTTGGAAATTTGGGATTTATGCCCTGCCCTCCTGGCAGTCTATGAGTCTCATTGCCCACCTGGCAATCTTAACTTTCTTCACTACCCACCTAGTAGTCTTTGAGATCAACCATTGACCTATTCTCATTTCCCTCTAGGAAACTTGAAAGTCCCTCACTCCTCAGTAGACAGTTTCTGATACCCTTCTCTGATATCTTCTCCTCACCATCACTGAGATGCTTCCTTGTTTATGGCTCACAGATTGGAACCATCTCCTCTTCACCTCTAAGGCTTTCAACATACTTCAGCCACACTCTCAATATATTTTTCTGTCCTCTGGCAAATAATTTCTTAGTCGACCATTTTACCTTCTTCTTCATGGGCCACTCATATACCCAATGTACCTTAGAATCCTATTTCATTTTAAATGAAAGATTCTCCATTCGTGCTCTTATCTCACTGAGCTCTTGGTCCATCTTGGCCTTGATTTTTTGCTAGCAGTATATTCCTTAACCACTCCTTTGGCCTTCAGTAGCCATTCTCCTCTTTATCCATCGACCCTCCCGGCAAGTCTGTTGTTCACTCTGCACTTGAGAGAATTCCCATCCTCTCCTTTTTCCTTTTCCTACGATCTATAGACAAATTCTATGATATGATACCACATGATGCAAACCCCTACCTTGGAAGGGTCTATCGACCTCTCGGTCAAAGATTGTTCCAATTCTCTCCCTCAAGCTATACTAGCTCTTTGATTCCCTACTGAAATACCATGAACAAATATCCACATCTCCTTATGAAACTTCGTCCGTGTGACCATGCACTAGGCGCGAGACTCCACTCCACATGATCAACTAGCATGATCACATGCTTACACAAAAAGATTTTCGGGACTTCTATGTATGAGACAACCCTGAATCCCATACCACAAGAAGCAGATCCCCTACCTCGGCAGCATCTGCTGACCTCCCGGTCAAAGATCATTCTAATTCTCTCCCTCAAGCTGGACTAGCTCTTCGATTCCCTACTGGAATCCCATGAACAAATATCCACAGGTACTTATGAAACTCCACCCACAAGAACATGCACTAGGCGCAATCCTTCACTCCACATGATGAACTGGCATGATCACACACCTACACAAAAGACATTTCGGGACTTCTACGTATGAGCCGACATTAACTCATCGACTCCTGAAATTCTAAAAAGGGATTAACAAATGTTATCTCCCTTCCTTATCTTCACTCATGTGACCATCGAATGTGACCTGGGGTCCATCCTTTAAGAACTTTAGGATTTCACATATCAGGAACTCCTGATGCGATTCACCTCCGTTCTCTCAACTCTCGAAATGCTGATATTTCAAAGTGGCAAATTGATAGTCCTGATTTTCCCTGCTATCTGACGGCTCAGATATCCTTTTCGTGTATCGAAACTTTGCGTATCATGAATTCGAAAGAATTCTCACCTCGGTATTTTGATCCCCGATATCCAAAAATTCTCTGTGGACAATAAATGGTCCACACTTTCTCTTTGATTAGCGGCTGTGATCAAATTGTGAAATCGAACCTTGCGAGTTCTCACAAGTCTATCCTTTGAATTCTCTGATGTCTGAGTCAACAAAATGTTGATCTACTGCCACACGTCCCTCCCGATGGACAGTCCCAATGATGTTGAGACTTCACAAAGAATCTCTCCTATGCAACTCCAAAGTGTTAAAACTCATACACTCCCTCCGGATCCAACGGTTGTTGGTACACACGCTTCCATATTCGATAGAAGATATATGTTTCCTCTTGTGCTTGCTTATTATTTTCTAGATGTGGGTTCCAACAGTCTAGATATTTTTTTTGCTTGATCCAATGACAGTTGTCACTCCTCCTCCTGATATTTGGCTTTCTCACTCTGAAACCTCAAAGGATTTCTTAATCTCTACAACTCTTTGCTAGATCCTTGCACACTATTATTGTATCCTTTATGATCTTTTCTACGGCTTGGACCTTGAAGTGTCTTAGCTTGTTTCTCCTTTTTGTTGGAACTTTGTGCACAAAATTAGTATTCCTCCCAATATTACGTGTACTCCTTGCACAGGTCTCCCTCCAGATTATTGAGCAACTGTGTTTTCCTCCTTGAGCTTCAACTACTCAGACCTCGAAGTTCTCTGTCCCTTTTTCTCCTCGGAGGGATATAACTTCCCTCCTCGCAACTTTTTCTCAAGCACACCTTGCTAAGTCTATAGAGTATTCAACAACTTTGTGGGCATCTTATCCTCGACACTTCTCTTCTCACAGAACTTGAAATAGATTTCCTTTGTGTACTCCCTACACACGCTCATTTCCCATCTCGAAGAGCTTCACAGAATCCTCAGTAATTATGTCTTCTCTCCGTGCCCTCCTCTTCACAGTCTTTCCTCCAAGGTCTTTAGTAACCTTGACTTTCTCCTTTGAGTTTATGATTCATCTAGTGTTCCCTCATCGCATGTCTTTGCCTGATTTCAACACAGAAATCAGATGTGCACACTTGCACTCGTTCATAGATTCCTGAACACTTTTTCATGCAACCCCTTGCATTAATCCACAAAGAACCAAAACTGAAATTAGAAAACTCTCAGAAAGAGAATTTTTTCTATCCCTGCAGATGGAACCTATTACATACATCTACAACATATGCATATAAACACATAAAAGAAATTCATTCAAAATACACACAAACACATAAAGATTCTCATGCAAAAAAAAATGCTCTTTGTATAAATTTGAGAATGCATGTTTACAATGTGTACAAAAGCTCGGACTAAAATAAAGTCTCGACTCTCCTCTCTTCTCTCGTATCTATCTTCTAATCTATCTTCCTCTCTCCCTAATGAATCTAGATACAAATATTGTTTCTACCAAAAGGGGCTCCTTGAGCTATTCCCTCCAATCTACCCACTCTCATTATTGTACATTGAATTACATTCAATGGTTGTCTAGGACAAATTGGATCTAGATCTTATCAGCCTGTCAACCATTAAAGGCAAATCTATCTACTATCTGCACAAAGGCATCGATTTGGCTCTTCCATCCTTACAAACATTTAATTACATTCTAAAATTTAAAATGAGAGGGTTGGCACCTCTCCTTTCCTTGAATACACGCTTGATGTGATGTCTAGTTGGCACGTTGTTGGGTTGGAGCAATGCTCCTGCATCATATAGTTGACAGTCAAGACTAGAACATGGGTATGGGAATGATAGACACAAATCCATGACCCAAAAACTAAGAAGAAGTGGTGTTACCCCCAGGAATTTTCACTCTTGAAATCCCCAAACTTGCAATAGTACCACTAGGTGAAAGGAAGAGTGGGAATCTCAACTGATCACTTCGCTTGACCTCGCATTTGACTCTTTTGTGAGAGGATATTTCTAGACTAACATTAATTTCTACTACTATATTTTAAACTCTCTTATATTCTATAGTCTTGTTCATATGGTCTTCAATAGATAACTCTCCACCCTACTATCAAGGCCCTAAAATCGTAGACTTGTTGGTTTTCTATCAAATAACAAAAAATTCTAATTTATTTTAGATTATGCGTCTTGTTCTATTTATTGGTTATTAATTACTAAAAATGGCATACAAAGATGAAACTGATGGTATTAATTAATTTACTCCAAAACCATTCTAGAAGAATGAAATGCAAAGATTTTATTTTGATGAATTCTATCTAAGGAAAGGAGAAGAGCTCTTTTCTTCTTAACACAAACAAATTCCCAAAAT
>CBVK0100135729.1:0-14254 GCA_900067695.1 Picea abies
CCTAGGGGTGTAGTGGCTCAACACTTTAGGACCCATTACCACAAATTACAATACCATGGAAATGTCCTTTATGGAGGAAGGAGGATGAAAGGTTGTGCTCAGAGGCATGATAGGTAACTCTGCCAGAGTGGTCATGGCCAAGAGGATGGAATCCATCTTCATAAGGGAATAAATTGTATACGCAGTGAAATGTAAGGAATCAACAAGGGTGGATGAGAAGGGAAAGGTGCATTACACACCAGAGATCAAAAGAATCCTTGACAAGCACCAGAAAGTGTTTGGGCCGATTCCTCCAGGTGTGCCACCAGACAGGGGGTTTGAGCACATCATTGAGCTAGAAGCAAGGGCTAAGCCTGTTATCACCACACCCTATAGGCATCCAAAGAAGTATAAATATGAGATAGAGAAGGCCATCAAGGAGCTTCTAGACATGGAACCCATCAAATCGATTTCAATCCCATTTGCTTCGTCAGTAGTCTTGGTGAAGAAGAAGGATGGAATGATGAGAATGTGCATTGACTTCTAGGCTTTGAATAAAAAGACGATAAAAAACAAGTACCCCATATCCAGGATTGATGGGTTGCTAGATGAGCTACATGGAGATATATATTTTACAAAAAATGATCTTCGGTCGGGCTACCATCAAATCAAAATGAGGGAGGAGGACATCTCAAAAATAGCCTTTAGGTGTCACTACGACCATTACGAGTTTTTGGTGATGCCCTTTGGGTTAACCAATGCCCCAGCCACATTTCAGTCTTGCATGAACCATGTGTTCAACAAATAGCTGAGGAAACACTTGTTGGTATTCTTTGATGACTTGCTCATTTACAACAAGACCTAGGAGGAACACCTTCGACATGTGGACCAAATCCTATCAATCATGGAAGAACAGTCACTATATGCAAAGGAATCCAAGTGTGAGTTTGGAATGAATGAAGTAATTTACTTGGGACACATCATAGGGGAAAAAGGGGTACAGGTACACCAGGAGAAAATAATAGCCATTAGGGAATGGCCTACTCCAAAAACACTCACAGAACTGAGGGGATTCTTGGGCCTATGCACATACTACAGAAAATTTGTCAAAGGGTTTTCTCAACTGTGCGCACCCTTGACTGACCTGACCAAAAAGGGGTCCTTCAAATGGAATGATGAGTCCCAAGTCACGATGGATAAAATGAAAGAGGTCATGAGCACCTTCCTAGTTCTAGCTCTTCCTGATTTCGAAATACCCTTCACTTTGGAGTGTGATGCCTCGGGGGAAGGTATAGGGGTCATGTTGATGAAGAACAGGCACCCCCTTGCCTATGAAAGTAGGAAACTCAGGGGTCCTAAACTACTTTACAACATTTACAACAAAGAAATGTTGGCTATCATGCATGCACTAGCCAAATTCAGGCAATATTTGGTAGGTGCAAGGTTTGTGGTCAAATCAGACCATAACAGTCTTAAATATCTATTGGAGCAGAAGGATTTGAATGAAAGACAGAAAAAATGGGTAAAAAAAATACAAGCCTACGAATTTGACATTGAATTCATCAAAGGGAAGAACAACGCAGTGGCCGATGCATTATCCAGAAGGCCATCCATTTTTGTCATGTCTGGTATGTTAGTCGACTAGAAGGAACACTTGATAGTGGAATATGCAAAGGATCAGTTCGCTTGTCAACTGTTGGATGGGAAAATACAGGATGACAACTTCAGGATCATAAATGACCTCATCTATTACAAAGGATGGATCTTTTTAGTTCCTGCATCAGCTCTCAAAGCTAAGATCATGCATGCATGTCATAACTCACCAGTAGCAGGGCATCAGGGCATCAGTAAGACATACAGGAAGGTGAGATAGAGGTTTGCATGGAAAGGACTCAAGGAAGATGTGATGAAGTAAGTCAAAGAATGCACTACATGCCAAGAAAACAAGGATGAGAACATGCACCCTGCAGGACTGTTGCAGCCCCTACCTATTCCAGAGCACAAGTGGGAAAGTATATCCATGGATTTCATCACAGGGTTTCCCAGAGCACAGGGGAAAGATTGCATTTTCGTGGTGGTAGTCAGGTTGATGAAGTTTGCACACTTTTTTCCCATAGCCACAAACTTCAGTGCAACACAGGTGGCTGAATTATTTTTTAGAGAGGTGTTCAGACTACATGGCCTACCCAAAACCATTATCAGTGACAGGGACAACAGATTGATGAGTACTTTTTGGTAGGAGTTGTTCAAATTAGTGGGTACGACATTGACTCATAGTACTATCTATCACCCTCAGATGGATGGTCAGACTGAGATAGTCAACAAATGGGTGGAAGGTTACCTCAGAAACTACGTAGCAGGACAACAGAAAGCATGGGTTAGATGGTTACATTTGGGAGAATATTGTTACAACACCACCCAACATATGTCCATTGGCATGTCACCCTTCAGAGATTTATATAGCTATGATCCTTTATCATTTGTGGAGATTTCATTTGGTGATAGCAGGGCTCCAATGGTACAGGATTGGATACAGCAGAGCCAAGACATTCTCAAGGAATTGAAGGATCATTTATAGAGGGCACAAAACCAACAAAAGGTCCAAGCAGACAAGCACAGAGTTGATCGTACCTTTGAGGTTGGCGATTTAGTCTATTTGAGGTTGCAACCATACAGGCAGGCCTCCATTAAAAGAAGCGGAGTAGAGAAACTGCAACCACGTTTCTTTGGACCTTACAGAGTCAGAAAGAGAATAGGGGAAGTAGCTTATGAGCTGGAGCTTCCACAAGGTAGAAAAATTCACAATGTCTTCCATGTCTCGTGCCTTAAGAAAGCCCTCGATCAACACATCAGGCTTATTGAGGCATTACCTCCCATGGATGAGGAGGGACAACTTGTTTTGACTCCAGAGGAGGTGTTAGAAGTCAGAGACAAAAGGCTCTGAAACCGAAGCATCAAGGAGTATCTGATCAGGTGGAAGGATTTACCCATTGAGGATGCCACTTAGGAGCCAGAGCACATGGTTAGAGAAGTAGTTTTGGAATTTCTTGAGGACACGTAATTTCAAGCAGGGGAGATTGTAATGTCCCCCACCTCTTAGAGAGGTGATGAGACTCAGTGGCCTGGGCACCCACACTAGGTCATAGTCTCACACCGAGGGGGGGGAAAAGTCAAGAAGTTAAAAGTTATATTTTTAAGTTGACTTAAGAAAGGAAAAGGATAAAGGAGTAAAAGATAACTCAACAGAAGAATAGAATATTAACCCTGGGATTTAACCTAACTCAATAGAGAATTAGAAGGAAAAGTATAAGTAAGAGGTTGGGGTGCACCTATTACTGATTCTGGTTTTGGATTAGCACTTTCTATTGCTCTTGAGCATTCAGTTTGGGGGTTTGTTGTACAAACCCTTGTGAGCAACTCGGTGGTGAAATATCCACTCACCTTGTTCTACAGCTTGGTCTCAGGGATGAAAGACTCCTCCACACCATTCTAGTCTCAGCCCATCTCCATTTTGTTCTTCAGAAGGTAGTAGGGTGCACCATCATCTAGAGGGAGGTTCGATCTAGCTTATCCTGAGGGCCTGGGGCCATTCTGACAGTTGGGTTTTGTTTGTAGGGGAAAGACCATCAGTTTGAGGAATTTTCTAGAAGGTTATCATCATTCTACATTTGTCTACAGATTGGGATGTCTTGGAGCCATAAGGGACGTCTTGTGATTCAGTAAAACTTAGATCTAGGGAGATCTGCTTGATATCTGAGTCCAAAACTTCTCCCATGAGATTCTCATAGCCCGATCTATATTCTTGGAGAGTTTCAGAGCATTTGGAGGCCTCCTTCATCAAGGCTGAACTAGCTAGGGTTTCAGTCATCTAGTGGGGCACACCATTCAGGGAGGAATTCAGATCTACGGGGTTTGAGAGTGGATTTGGGAACTTGGACATCTGGGTTTTCCTTACAGTTGCCCGATCTATAATTTGGCATATTTCTCGGGATGATTGGACACTTTTGGTAGTAGGGAAGAATTATTGAGGGCTTCAACATTCTAGTAGGACATGGCACTTTCCAGCTTGGAGGTTGAGCATTAGTATGCCTCATATCTACTTGATTCAATCTTCATTGTATATCCAGCCTTTGGAGGCTTATTTTGTATTTTCGGGAGAATTTTGTAGCAGCTCATATCTATTGCTTGTACGGCCATCTGAGGTTTATGCCAGATCGACCATCTATTGTATTGATCTTACATTTCTCATAATAAAAAGGTCAAATCTTTGCTTGTGCTTCTACATCTTGAATATATTGTGATCTCCATGTGTTGATGAATCTTGTATAAATTAGTATTATTTAGTGATTTCAAGAAAGAATTTGGCTTGGGATCATTACACAATATAACAACCCAACATTCTCCCTATTGAGACCTGAAATTGGCATTCTCATTACCCTATTATACTCTTCACCTATACCTTTTTGGCCTACCTAGAGCTTGAGTGAATGACAAGAATGCTACCAATTGCCAGTAATAAGGTCATAAGGTAAAGTATGGTTAATTCATGTATTTTGTGGTTTATTGAGTTAAGGAATTAGATATTTCATGTACTAATGCTCGATTTGTCATATGTGAATCTTTGACCCCTAGTTATCTAGCGTTCCTGTACCAGTTCTGTCATGATCTGGTACCTGCGCACCAAGACTGTTGTTGTCCGAATTCGGTACCAAACACATCTGGTACTAAATCTTACCTGTTGTGATCTGATACCAATGACCACACTCTGTTATGATCTGGTACCAACGGCCACATGCTGTCATGATCAGGTACCACCTTTTGTGCACTGTCATGATCTGGTACCATCTACCTGTTATGATCCGGTACTCATATGGAAGAGCCCAATGCACTAAGTTAAGTGCCAAATCTCACCTAATTCAATTAGTGGATGTCTATTTGCTATGATAAGAATAGTTTGTTGATTGCCTCATCCTGATGCACTTCGTGTCATGAGGACGAAGCTAAAGATGTAACCAAATGATTAAACTTAACAACTGATTGATTTTCAAATCACTTCACCTCCTTGTGTTTCACAATGCAGACTATTAAATAGACATGGAAAGGATGGTAGAAGAGTAGGAGAGATAGCATATCATCAATATGTAAGCAACGTATGATAGTACAGAACATATTTCTGAGTGAAGATTAATGGAATGCCATTTTATCTCCATATTCTGATTATCTATGATTAAGAATGAGTTGAGTTGTTAAAGAGAGTTTTGATTTTATGTTTTGAAGTGTGAGTGAGAGCAATGTGTGTGTTAAAATCAAGCTTCTTGTAGACTTCAGTAGCTGACCTATTGAAGCGGCAAGGGCCCACCGCCCAACAAAGGTCAGCCTCTTCATAGATTAGCATTAGTGTTTGTTTTCAGTAGTATAAACATTGAATTAGCTAAAGCTTTAAGTTTGTTAGATGATAGCAATACAACTTAGATTAAAATTTCCATTCTATAATTGATTAGAGATCTTTAATTGCTCTATTTTTGCATATACTATGTTTCTGTTCTCATGAGTTTGATTTCCTTGAGTGATCATAACTGTTGGCAGCAATAGTAAAAAACACTTGGGTAAGAACTAGTGAAGTTCATTGTGAACCACATCAAAACCAACATATTGACTATTGAACTACCCATGCTATGTTGATTGGTGCGTGATTTCCTTTCATAAAGTGTGGATTTCATAGTTAGTTTTCTGGGTCAAACATTAGAGTTGATCTATCAAACCAATTCCATCTCATACTTTCATGTGCCATAATGGAATAGATAGCCTCTCTGAGAAGGACAACCAAAGTGCATTGTAGTTTGGTATTTTGATTTGTTTCCAACATACATAATCTAGTTTGATTCTATACTCATGACATTAGGAATTACCTTTGTTACTGGTGTCTTGTAACTCTATTGATTACAAATCCCTGATTGATAATTAATGAGTGTATTATATTAGACATATAAGTAGCACAACACTCCCACTTGTTATATTCTTTGTTGAAACCAAGATACCTTTGAACTTTCATTCACAAACCCAGGGAAACAATTCTAATTTCCTCTCTACACCAAGATAACTTCACAACACTCAGAGACTCGGTCAACGAGTCTACTATGTTTTCCAACGTGTCTACTTTCTCCAACAACACCTTGTTTTTACACCATGTCTCTCACAAAATGGTATTCTACATCAATATGCTTAGTCTTTGAATGATACATTAGGTTCTTTGCCAGAAATATTGCACTTTGACTGTCACAACTTATCTTCATAGCTCTCTGCTCAAACTCGATTCTTGAACACAATCTTTGCATCCATATTGATTATTTTCTTCCATGAGTGGATTTCATGTATTCAACTTCTATTGTCAACAAGGCTATGAATTCTTGTCACTTACTCATCCATTTGATTTCTCTACCGAAAATTTTGAACACATGTCCATTGGTCGACCTCCGTTGATCCAAATCTCTAGCCCAGTCGGCATAAAAAAATCCATGTACATTTAATTCACTGTCACCTCCAGGTTTTCCTTGGTAGCATATATCATAATATTTTGTGCCACACAAAGACTTGAATACTCTCTTGACACATGTCCAGTGCTCCTTCCCAATTGTCGACATGTATCTTCTCAGCACTCCCACTGCATGGGAAATGTTTGGTCGAGTGCATACCATCATATACATTAGACAACAAACAAAATTTGCATAAGGAATGTGTTTCTTGTCCTCTATTTATTCCTGTGTCTTTGGACACTATTCAACAGTTATCCTTTGTCCCACATGAATTGGCACCTTCACCAATTTCCAATCCTGTATGTTGAAGCATTTCAAAACTATTGCAATAAACTTCGTCTAATTGACCAAATATTTTTAGTTGCTTGATCTCTATTAATCTCCATTTCCAGAATGAATTTAGCTACACCAAGATCCTTCATGTCGAACTTGGAGGATAGCTACTTCTTCACCTCCTTTATTGTGTCCATGCTATTTCCAATCAGCAACATGTCATCGACGTACAAAGGTGCATAAATGAAACACCCACCTTGTTCATTGGAATATATGAAGTGATCAATTTTGCTTCTCAAAAATCCCAAACTAAGGATGTATGTGTCGAAATTTTGGTACCACATCCTTGGTGATTTATTTAGACCATAAAGGAATATTTCTAATTTACACACAAAATATTTCTTTCCATTTACTACAAATCCTTTAGGTTTTTTCATGTATATTTACTTTCCAAGTCCCCATGTAGGAACGTTGTCTTCACATCCATATGTTTTATTTCCATATAAAATGTTGCAGCCAGATACATTGGTACTCTAATGGAAGTTAATTTTTCAACAGGGGAAAAAATCTCACTGACGTCAACTCCTTCAACTTGGGCATATCCTTTCTCTACCAGTCGAGCTTTGAATTTCTCGACTTGACCTATTGCATTCATATTCTTATTGAATACCCATTTTCTACTAAAATGATTTCTTCCACTAGGCAACTTGACTAAATCCAATGTATCATTCTTGTGCAAGGATTCCATCTCTTCAACCATGGCATCCTTCCATAGTTTTCCCTCAGTTGAGTCGACTTCCTCCCCGACTAACTTGGACTCATCGTCGGTGTAAGTTAACATGAATGAATAATGAAAGTCATGTGGAATACACCTTTTGATTGGTTTTATTACTCTTTATGACCTCCTTACAATCCAATTCAGTTGTTCCACCTCTTCTTCTGATTTAGTCGACGCATCTGCATCATCTTCTTCATTCCTCAGTTCAAACTGCACCGTCTCAAAATTATTCTCAGTTTGAACAATTTATTTAGTCTTGGTCTTACTTCCTACTTATATGAATACCACATCTTGAATCTACACAGTTTTCCTTGATACCAGATCCCATATATTATATCATTTCTCTTGATTAAGGTTGGTTGTCATTGATTTCAACCCTTGAAGAAAGTCTGGTAGCAAATTACGATAGCACACAGGTTTGGGTAATGGACCCAAGGTTGTTTCATTTATAATGGTATGATTTTTAATATATTTGAAGGTAATACTATTATATATGGATAGTACATGTCATTCCATTTCTGTTGGTATGTGGAACGTCACATAACTCCTCATGGTTTGAGAGTTATGGCCTTACAAAGTTGGATCACCCTTATATGTTGGCTTGAAGCCCCAAAAGGTCAAAGAAGTCAAAGAGCTTGCAAAGAAGAAATTATTATTTAAATGATAAAGTACAGTGACAAAGTCAAGAAGGATTATTTAAATAATAAAGTGAAGTGATAAAATCAAAGAAGATTATTTAAATGATAAAGTGAGGTGACAAAGTCAAGGAGGAATATTTAAATGATAAAGTAACATAGAACTTTCTAATTATGAAAAGTGGTTAACCCTAAAAATGAGCAAGATAGGTTAAGTGACCTATAAATTGGTTAAGTGACCTAGAAATGGGTTAAGTGACCTAGAAGATGCTTCTAAGGAAGATATTTGGAGAGTATAAATAAGAGGCAAGGCTCTCTCATTTTAGATCACACTTTATCATATTGAATATCTATAGGTGAATAAGGTAACCAAAGTATATCTAAGCCAAATTTCAGAGGGAAGGTGAAGAAAAGAAGGCTGGAATTCAAGGGAGGATAAATTCTTTTGATGATGCTTTCTAAGGTATGTTATTTACAGGTCATCTCACCATTTTCGCAATAACTATTTATATAGAATGATTCAGACCGTGAAATTGATAGACCATTGAGGAAACATATCAAAGTATTTGTGGTAAAAAATTCATCTTGTGGGTCATTGTATTTTTGGAGTTACACTCAGTGGAAAATAGGGTTTGTGGCTAGTCCTGAAACTAGTCTAAAACAGGTGTTTCAAGTAAAAAAGTCATAACTTCTTCATAAAAAATCCAAATTTAGTAAGACAAAATGTGTTGGTTGGATTCCAGTCTATAGTATTATGTGTAACAGTTTCATATATGTATTCATTATAGGTACATATTTATGATTATTCTAAGTTAGGGTTGTTGACTAATCCAAAACTAGTCATGTGAGACTAAAGAAAAGTTTGATGAAAATGTTGTTCTCTTGTTGATAAAGTTAAGGAAGGTTTGCATGTATGTGGTCATATACACCAGGTCTATTATAGAGTTACAAATCATATTTGGACGATGATTTTGATGAGGGCTTTTGGTTGATGTACATGTTGGGTACATGGTTGAGACAAGTAGTTGATGAGTTGGCTCATACATGAGGTATACAGTTGATGATGTTGGTACATATTGATGAGTCATATTTGATGAGTAGTTGCCACATCATTGCTAAATACTTGGTACATGGTTGGATGGAATTTTTTATGGTATAGGTTGATTACAGGTTGTTTGGTATAGGTTCGTGCATGGTTGATGCACTTGTTTATGGTACATGTTGATTGCAAGTTGAGGTACATGTTGATGCATGGTTGATGCATGGTTCGGGTTTATTGGTACATGTTTACAGTGGTATATCTCACAGTGATAATGTGACAGAGGTTCCATCATTTTACTTTTACTTCATGGCGATTGGATGGAGCAAGGATAGGTGGTTATAGCCACCTTCTGGTTGTATCCGAAGAACATAGGGGGTTGTATCCTCCTTCTGGTTGTAGCCAGAGAATAGGGGAGTTGGAGATTCCTTTAGGCTGTAGCCTAAGAAACAAGGGGGTTGGATCCTCCTTCCAGTTGTAGCTAGAAAACAAAGGAAGTTGGTGCTTCCAATGAATGTAATTATTCAAGACATATAAGAAAAAACATTTTGTGGTTTTCTCCCGCTTTGGGTTTCCATGTAAAACATTGGTGTACTATGTATGTGTATGATTGTTTAGTTGTTCATTTCTTATTTACTCTACATTTATTGGATGTTAATGCTACATTGATATAACACTTGTATTATATGGTTAAAAAGGATTAGATTTCTCTATTACTGATTCACCCCCTCTCAGTAATCCAACAATTGGTATCAGAGAAGGTTCCTTCAAAAATTAGTTTAACCACTGAAAGGTAGATCATGGAGAGAAACAACTTGTATAAAAATAGAATACCACAGTTCAATAGACAGAAGTATGCACTTTGGAGCATAAGGATGAAAACATATATACAGGCACAGGGATTTGAAAATTGGTAATCAATTGTATATGGATACACATCACCAATAGTTTTTCCAATAAATTACAAAGAAGTGAAACTCGGTCAGAATAATTCAAAAGCTAAAAATGTACTTCTGAATGGTCTTAGTGAAACAGTATTCACCAAAGTTTCACATTGTAAATCTGCTAAAGATATTTGGGACAAACTTCAAAATATTTATGAAAGAGATTCAAAAGTCAAAGCAACAAAGCTTCAAACTTATAGAGGTCAGTTCAAACAACTTAAGATGAAGGAATATGAGAATATTGCAGCTTACATTTTATGAGTTGATGAAATGGTAAATGAAATCATAGGATTGGGAGAAGAAATCAAAGAATTTGTAATTGTTCAAAAAGTACTAAGATCTCTTCCTATGAGAATTGACCCTAATATATCAACACTAGAACAAAGATCGGATCTAAACTCAATAAGCATGGATGAATTACATGGAATCTTCACAACATATGAAATGAGAACTGAACAAGAAAATACCGATATAAAATAAGCATCCAAAAAGAATCCAAAAAGTCAAAGAAAAAGGGAAGAATAAAAGAAGAACATAGAAGCAGCAGTGACGTCTCAAAAGATGATGAAAAAGTGGCCAACTTTGTCAAAATAATGAACAAGGGAACCGACGGTGGGTATAGAGGTAAGATTCCTTTAATTTGTTTTAATTGTGATGTTATTGGTCACTTTGCTAGAAAATGTCCTTATAACAAAAAGAGAAATGATAAAGGTTGCTCAAAAGGAAAACAAACATATAAAGGCAAAAGAACCACAAAGAATGTTTTCAAGAAAAGATTATGCACCAAAGAAGACATCTCATCATCAGATGAAGATGAAGTCAGTGACAGTGAGACAGAAAGAGTTCTATTCATGGTAGTAGAAGAATCTGATAAAGAAGACTCTGAAGAAGAATATGAAGAAGCCGAAGAAGAATATGAAGAAGATGAAGAAGAATTGAAGAGGCAGAAGTTGATTACCGAGAGGAATTAATGTGTGCCATAAAAGTTATCAGAGGAGAAAAGAAGAAAAACAAGAAACTACAAGAAGAACTAGACAAGAAAGAAGATAGTCAAGAACTAGAACAAATGATCACAAATTTTAAGATTCAAATAGAAGAAGATAAAAGAATTGAATAAGCACTCAAAGAATGGCTAGAAGAAAAAGACAAGATCATTGGAAATCTAGAAGCGCAGATTGTCACATTAAGAAAGGATATTCAAAAGAAAAATATGTAGAACAACTCAAAAGTTTTGGATGACATTATCAATAGTAAAAAATCTCATCATGACAAGTCCAGAATTGGATACAATTGGACAGAAAAGGGATCAAAATCCAAAACAACAGAGAAAGAAACATATCCAGCTAAGCTATGTAGAAACAATCAAGGGGGGTAGGAAGATCTACAAGGTAGATTACAGGGACACTCCTCCACTGAGAAGATTCAAATTTCAGAATCAACAACCAACAGATAGGCCTCATGAAGAGAAGAATTTATAAGAGTACCTCCTTTCAGAAGATCTTCAACTCCTAGGTATCAAACTATATTTTTTGGTTTATGTTATGCATGCAATAAGTTTGGACATAAATATTTGAATTGTAGAGCTAAAAAAAAGAACACAAACAACTTTGAAAGTCATACACAAAGGGGTTATCCAAGAAGGCCTAGTAAAACAAAAAGAATAAGTTACAACAGGTTTGAATCTTTGAGCACTGAAATGGAATGTTACAAATGTAACAATTTTGGACACATGGCAAAAGATTGTAGAATGACAGTCCCTCCTAGAGAACCATAGTTGGGGTGCTTCAGATTCGACAAATGCGTCTGACGATCCCTCTAGTAGTGAAATTTGTGTCGTGTGCACTAGGCACTTCCTAGGAGGGTCCTAGGGGGGCAGGTATGCCCCCCCTAGTTATGCGCAACATTCGGGGCAACACCCCAAAATTTTCTTTTGGACATTTTTTCTATTTTAGTGGATTTTTTCTATTTTTAGCGGTTTTCTAAATTAATCTCAGATTAAGGGATTAGGGTTTTGGTATCTATAGAATACCTTAAAAAATTGTATATATATTGTATGTTGAATGGTGAAATTAATACAATGAGACGTTGAAAGGTTTTCTCCCGGTTAAGGGTTTCCGGTATAAATCTTTGTGCACTATGTGTATCAGCCATCGATTAATTTATGTTTTTCTTAAGAATCTATATGCATTGCTTTAAATCACAGGTTTAAAACTTACAATAAAAATAGTCACAGACAGGAACCTCGAAAAGGAAATGGATAAGAAAGAAGGATTAGTATAGCAATGAAGAATGCACACTCGCTCTACAAGATAAGCAGAAGAAATGTGGTTGGTATGTTGACAGTGGATATTCAAAACACATGACAGGTGATACAGACAACTTTCTTACATTACAGAAGGAAATAGATGGATAAGTCTCCTTCAGAAATTATGATTCAACAAAAATCATTGGAAAAGGCACACTTAGAATTGGGAACAAGAATACAAAGGAAGAAAATGTTCTACTAGTAGAAGATATGAAACATAATATTCTAAGTGTGAGTGAAATGTGTGACAAAGGTCATAAAGTTAGTTTCGATTCACAAAAGTGCGAGATAAGAAAAGAAGGTTCAGAAAAATTGATTTCTACAGCTGCGAGAACTTCAAGCAACATATATGTGTTAAGTGAAATTGGAAATGAAAAGTATTGTCTAAGAAAGGAAGATGAAAGTTCTCTATGGCACAAAATAATGGGTCACCTACATTTTGATAACCTTGTCAAAGTCAGAAAAAGAGAAGCAATAAGAGAAATTCCCCAGATCACGAAACCAGCCAACACTTTATGAAAGCATTGTTAACAAGGAAAGAAAACAAAGACCAAGTTCAAATCAAAGGAATATTCAATGACAAGACCACTGGAAATTGTGCATACTGATATAGTTGGAACAACTACAACAAAGGGCTTGAAAGGTGAGAAATACTTTATGTTATTAGTTGATGATTATATAATAATGACTGCAGTTTTCTTTCTCAAGAATAAGTCAGAAGCTTTTGAAAACTTCAAGATCTACAAGGAAATGGTTGAAAATGAAATCGATTCAAAAATAAAATTATTGAGATCTTATAATGGAGGAGAGTTCACTTCAAATGAATTTATGGACTACTACAACAATCATGGAATAAAAAGACAATTGTTTGTTCCTAGGACACCTCAACATAATGGAGTTGTTGAAAGAAAGAACAAGACAGTACATGAAATGGCTCGAACAATGCTAATGGATTCAAAATTGACAGATATTTTTTGGACATAGGCAATGCATACAAAAAATCACATTCAAAAGAGAGTAATTCTCAGAAACAACACTGACAAAAATCCTTATGAGTTATGGAAAGGAAGACCAACAAATGTAAAGCACTTCAGAGTTTTTGGAAGAAAATGCTACATCAAAAGAGAATATGGAAAAATGGGAAAGTTTGACTCTCATGTGGACAAAGGAGTACTTGTTGGTTACTCAAGTACAAGGAAATCATACAAGTGTTACAATCTGAGATTGAAAAAAATTGTAGAAAGCAACAATGTAACAATTGATGAAATAGACATACCACAATCAAAGGAAGAAGAAAATGAATCAATGGAACAACTTTTCGAAGAAGAAGCAGAAGATGAAAAGGAAGTAGAAGAGGAAGATGAAGAGAATCCAACAAAATCAAAAGAACAAGTTCAACAAGTGCCTCCAAAGACACCTAGCAGACGAGTACAAAAGAATCATCCTTCATATCAGATAATAGGAAACAAAGACGCAGGAGTTGAGACTAGAAGAAGAATCTGTTCACCAGAACAAACACACCTAGCACTCACATCTACGATTGAACCAACCTGTTTTGAAGAGGCCAAAAAGGATGAATTTTGGAATAAGGCAATGGATGAAGAATTCAATCAAATAGAGAAAAATGACACTTGGGAAGTTTTCCTTTAAGATTTGGAGAACTTGTTGTTGATTCTCGATGTGATCTTCCACTGCTTGAACCTTAGATTTTTATTTTAGAGAAAAAGTGATGGAAGGAGGGTGGTATACATAAAGTGCCATAAATGGT
>CBVK0100135730.1:0-14254 GCA_900067695.1 Picea abies
ATGACAACAACCAATCTTCCGACAAGATTTGTCTGCATAATGTCCTCTTGCTATTCCCTCATGGGATTTTGCTAAAATACTAGGTATTTCATGTTCTATCACACATCTTCTCAAGATGTTGTAGGCACCCATCTTGTATAAGTTTCCTGCAATCAATTGATAGTCTGAAGCCCTAACTACTAGATTTTTCTTCTGCACGGTGTTGAATTCTTGTGGCGCAATATCTGTACTCAAGTATTGAATGATGTCTACGAAATATTCATCAGCTACTTGGACTGAAAATAATTGTGCATTAGGAAATTTTTCCTCTAGATTCATAGGTTCCTCTCCACTAGTGATCCTCGACAGGTGGCTAGGTCCTGCATTCAACTTCCCTGGTTTGACTATCACTTCAAAGTTAAATTCTTGGAACAACAATAACCATCTACAATTTCTCCCTCCCAACATTGGCTTGTTGACTAGGTATTTGAGAGTTGAATGGTCTGTAAACATCTTGAAATGTTTTCCTAGTAAGTAATGTCTGAAATTCTGAAGCACATAGACCATAGCTAAGCCTTCTCTCTCTGTGGTATTGTAATTCTGCTCCAATTCTCACAGTTTTCTGCTAGCAAATGCTATAGGCTGGTCCAATTCTCTTGATCCTAACTGCGTGAGAATAGCTCCAAGTGATATGGTTGATGCATCTACATGCACATGGAATGCCTTTTCCCAATTTGGGAATGCTATTATTGGTGTGGTTACCATCTTCTCTTTCAGGGTGTCCAATCAGTGTTGAAAATCCTCATTCCACTGAAACTTGTTGTCTTTTCTTAACAATTTGTCCATTGGCATAGTGATCTGTGCATACCCTTTTATAATTTTCCTATAGTATCCTATGTGTCCCAATGTTTCTCTTAACTAATGTACTGATCTTGGTGGTGGTATATTAACAATTACTGCAATCTCAGCAGGATCTACTAAAAAGCCTTATTTGCATACTATATGGCCCAATAATATCCTAAAGGGTGTTTCAAAGATGCACTTATTGATGTTTAATGATATCTGACACTACCTGCATTTTTCCAACATCAGCCTCAACACCCCTACATGGTCTTTCAACATACTATAGACTTTCCAATCATCTAGATATACCTCTAGAAACTAGTGGATGAATTCATTGAATGCAACTAAGACTACTCTGGAAAATATTGTTGGTGCATTCTTCAGTCCAAACGACATGACTGTGTACTGGTAGGATCCCCATTCTATGGAAAAAGTGGTCTTATACCCATCTTTCGGGGCTATCCTGATCTGATGGTATCATGAGAATCCGTCAGTGAATGAATAGGCTTCCTGTCCTCCTACGTTCTCCAACACCTCATCTGTCAAAGGAGTAGGGAACGGGTCATGTAGGCATGCATCATTCAACTTCCTTAGGTTGACACATATCCTTATCCCTCCCTTTTTTACTCCTGAACTCCCATAGGGCTTACCCATTTAGATTCCTCTACAAGTTCTACGATTCCAACCTCCAACATCCTATTGATTTTGGCTTTGACTTTTTGCTTATATATAGGGTTTAGTCTGTATGGTCTCTGTCTGATCGTCCTTGCCTCAGATTTGAGAGGTATCTTCATTTCTCCTAGATCTCCGGCTATGCCTTTCATTTTTTTGAATGTTGTCAGGAACAGGTCGCTGTACTCGCGCAATAACTCTGTTATGCTTTCCACTGTTTGCTCATCCCAGTAGTCTCCAATGCTGCCCATTTTGAGATTCTCAACTGTCCTATTGTTGAATTTCTTCACCTTGATTGACATAGAAAATACTTCTAATTCCAGAGGTGGACCTTCCACTTCTCTTTCACCTTCAACTTCCGCAATCTGAATGTTTCACGAGTCATCTTCTTCTGGTGCTTTTTCCTGCACATGGTAGCATGACAGTAGTTCTTTTACCGTCTGCATGTTTTGTTGTTGTTCTTCTGTCATGAGTTCAACTTCTGGTTCTTTAATGAATATCACCCCTGTGACTTGTTTAAGTGTCGAGTCTATGTTTGGGTTCTCATGCTCAAATGAGAAAGTGACTATAAAGTTCTGTTGTAATGCTGTCTAGTTTGTAGTTCCTCTACGCAATTCCTGGTCTATATACCAGTTTGCTGGAATCCCCTTATAATGTGTGAACAAAATGATGAGACCATTCCTCTGGTGGTGTCCTTCTCCATAGCGTTATACACTTCTCCAAGTGTTCTACTGGTGCCCCCTTTCCGTCATATTTTTTCAATTGGTTTCTTCCCTATTCTGTGCCAAACCTGATGCACAGTAACTGCTTACATTAGTACCAGTCATTAACTGTCTCTTTGTGTGCACCCCATCATCTAGAAGGTGTTTCCTTGAGTGTTATATCCAGGGACAAGAGCCTCTTATTTTCTAACACTTCATCTTCATATCGTGTTAAGAATGTTTCTAAGTCATTCACCCCATGGAAGCTAGGAGGTTCCCTTATCTCCGTACCTACCCATCTTACTACGAGGTCTATTCTTGCTCATCTTCTTATGGAGACTTCATGTAACCTCTGCTGCCAATTATCTAAGCCCATATTTGAGTCTGACACACATGAGGTGATGCTTCTCCAACCGAGTACCCCATCTGTAGTTGGGTTCACATAATCTTCTTCTCGCGCGGTTGTTCTGTACAACTGGTTAAATTCCTCTAGGTCCAAGAAAGTAGGTTCTACAAACCTTTACCCTTCAGATGGGTCCAATAGTGCAATGACTCTGTATTCTCCTGAATCGAATGTCATCTTCCTCATCTTTAAGTTGGTTATGGCTTGATTTTCAAATACCCAATCCAATCCAAGAAATGTTAGATAAGGTGTTGTGCCATCCACTATCTCTATTACTTCAAAATCAACTTTAGTACGTACTCCATACAGATCTACTGTCACTCCTTTTAGTCTTCCAATTGGTAGAAATCTGTGTTGATTTGTTAGTTTCAACTGAACAGGTGAGTATCCTAATGTGAGTTCTCCCATACATTTCCATGTCTTTTTGGGTAGCACATTTACTTCGGATCCCAAATCCAGTAGAATATCTCCCATGTTGAAATCTCCATTGTTAGCGTTCAATCTAAATTCTCTGCTTGTTCTTCTCCTTGTATGTAGATGATTGAATGTGTTTTATTCTAGATTTCCTTATGCCTCTGTGCTACATCTTTCTAGAATATTTTGTAATACTTTAACAAAGGATGAATCATTTAGTAGTTTAACACATGATTCAAAAAAACCCTTAATCGTACTTACTTGTGCCAGGGGTTGTGCTTCTTTGGTGTGATCCAACGATGGATGCATCTTGTATGATAGTACTTCCTTATTATGCTGTGCAATTGATGTCGATGCAATGTTTGGATTCATGAATTCTTGTCTAGCCTACTTGAATATCTCCTTTTCATTCTGCGCATCAAACTACTTCGGTTCGACATTCTTCTTCACCCATTGGTGTTGTGTTGGCTCTTGTCTTACTGCGTCGTTTTCTGTCTTAGCTCCTCCCCGCATAACTATGTTGATGTTTCTTCCTTCATCCCTTGCTTCCACTGAAATCCACTGAAAATTCTGATTGTTCTGATTTCTCTTTTTCTGGATCTTCCCTAATAGTGTAGGACATTCTTCCATGTCATGATCTGATGCGCGACAATACATACACGTCGCGGGTGGAAGTGGAAATTCTCTTGCATAGTGTCTCGGTTGTTAACAATTGTGGCATACCACTTGTCCTTTGCCTCTTCCAAAGCCTTGTCTTTCTCTTCCTCCACCTCTTTAGCGAACTCGATCTCCTCGTGGTGCAATGTACTGAGGCAACTAGTTATACTGCGCAGGATTATAGTGTAGTTGCGCGGTATTGTACTACGGCTACGTCGTGTTATATTGTTGTTGCGCAGTGTTATACTGCTGCTGTGCAGTGTTATATGGGGCTGGTAATTGGTTAAAATGTGGTGCGGCTTGCCCGATCATCATTTCTACCTGCACCGTGTAAGCATCTGATGTTCTTTCCCTCATGAGGTCCATGGTCCTGCAATCTTTGTCATCATGGTCTATTGACTTGCAAAAGTTGCAATATGAGCTCTTAGGAACTGTCTGGTACTTCTGCATCATTGGGCAGTGATATGGATCATGCCCTTGTTTCTTATAGATCTCACACCATAGTCCTCCTGTTGGCAATGGGTTTGGCATTCCTGCTACCATGTACTGCGCGAATGTTGGACATTAGTTCTTATGGTGTCCTTCTGTCCTACATGTGGTACACTAAACAAATTCTCTTTTGTCTTTACCTTTGTTCTGGTTTAGCTGGAATGTTAATTTCTTCAGATCCTCCTTTAGCTCCTCTATGGCTAGATATATCTTATGATATTGGTTCTCTTCCAATTGTAGGGCTACTTGAAGAGCCTCTGCCTGTGTCTGAAACTTTTGTTGTCGCAACATATATTTAAGTGTGGTAGCAGTGAATTACGAACATATGCCTATGTTGCATCTCTGTCATGACATACTTTAGCTTTTCCTTCAATCGTTTGAATCTCTAGTCAATCTCCCATACATATTCTCCTAGTTTCTATCTAATCTCTATCATCTCGTTCATGTATTGATCCTCTGAACTAGGATTCTAGAACTCATTTATTAATAGATTTTTGATATCTCCAATCGTTCTGGTTGTCCTTGGTTGACTGTTTGCGGCTAAACTCATGTACCAATCCAGTGCACGATCTCTTAGCCTGATAACTAACTGCACAAGTTTAGTGTCCTTGTATGTGATCTGTTTTCCTTCCCAGATATTTTCACAAATAAACAGGTGCTTCTCCGGGTCCTCCGACGCCTCTCCTTTGAATTTTGGTAACCTGATGGTGGGATCATGTCCTACCATCTTAAATGATGAACTACTACCTCCGCGCAGTGTATATACTTGACTAATGCTTCCTAAACTCACTCCCCTGGTTGTTTCTCCTTCTGTAGATGTAATTTTCGCTGTCATCTTTCTCCTAAAATTTGGTTGTCTAAATGGTGGTGTTCTTCTTGGTGTATTAGTCGCACATGGGTTTATGGGTTCCACACTGACACTGCTATGGATAGGAGTGTTACCTTCTATTATCGCTCTTGGACCTCTCGTATTCCTCTCATATGTCATGCACAAGATTTCCTCAATCTGCTCCACAACCCAGAGATCCTCTACCTCTTCTTCATCACTTGCCAAGCCCTCCCTCGTGGCTATGACTCTCTTCTTGGTGTTCACCTTATATTAGTAGGGTACTCCACTGCGCTTTTTTTCGGCTGTTTCCATGATCCGCTTGATTTGGTCTTCGTCCATTATAATTGGGTCCAAGGCCTCCTCCTTCTTTCCTTTATCCCTTTCTCCTTCCATTCCTCCTTCTCGTGTCAATGCTTCCCCCCTTCCCCCATGCACGCATGGAAGTTTAGTTGTCTGACTCCATTGTCATTACACCTTTGTTATATAGTAATATCTTAATAGAAGTATACAACGATTTGATATACCTACCTCGAGGTTCCTTCAAGAACTCTTGTTCTGCTGCACTATAAGACTTCGCTATATCTACTACAAAATCTGTGATAAATCCTACAACAATGCTCTCTAACCAGAAATCTATTGCCCGCGTAAACTTATTATCAACTCATTGTAACTGCGCGATCTCTTCAGGATTCCACTCTAGTTGTCTGATCCAATTTGTGGGATGGTTATATTTCAACCTTTTTATCCGCTCCTGCAATACATGGAGGAAATCATAGAAAAATACTTCATGTAAGTCATTGAATACGTACTTGTCCAGATATTTGCGCGGTGTCAACTTCGGGTTTTTGTTATCTTTTTGAGCAAACTCCAACTCCTTTGTTTTCAACTAGTTGTCTATCTATGCCTTCATTGGATTCCATGGTCTCAACATCCCCTTTTAGATTCTCATTCTCTCAACGTATTGTCATCTAGTCTGGCATTCTTTTGACGCGTCTTCCTCAAATATCATATACTCAATCCCATCCCGTTCCATCCAACCAACAACGAAACCATTTGTTGGATTTTACCCTTTATTGGCCTTTATCTTTCCTACTTAGGATTCTTTATGGGTTATCATGATCCTACCTTACTATCATAGATTGACCCTAGTTCAGATTTGATAAGCTCCCAACAAAATCCCTTTAAAACTATCGACCCCTCTGGAAGACCAGAAGACAACACAACACCCAGAGTGTACTACGCAGTCTCACCCGAGATATCTGTTGAAATTACTAAGACAGCTGAGAGGGGGGGTGAATCAGTGTTATTGTGCTTAAACAATTTTAAGTCTATTAATACATTCTTAATCTTTCTTCAAATGATCATCAACATTATACATCATATGGACAATAAAATAATGAGCATCAGTCACACATAAGATATACACAGAGACAAATTTTCACGAGGAAACCCATAAAGGGAGAAAACCTCTTCTTCTTCGAAATGATACATCTATAATTGAGCACCAATTCAATGTGATGCTACAACCTCTGTTTTGCAAGCTGCAACTTGCTGAGAGCACCAACTCTCTGTTTTCTATAACACCCACTAGAAGGAAGCACCAACTCCCTGGTTTCTCTAGCACCAACTAGAAGGAAGCACTAACTCCCCGGTTTCTCTTGCACCAACTAGAAGGGAGCTACGACTCCCTGTTTTCAAGCACCCACTTGAACCTCTAAGGACACCAGCCCTCCCTAGCACCTCCCAACCACCCTGAAATATGAATATGAAATACTGAAACCAATTACAGTGATATAGTGTTCAATAAAAGCTTACCAGTCTCATCACTGTTCTGCAAGATTTTGCTACTCAGTCTTCCTCACTGTCTTATAGCATGCATCCTCTACCCATTCTGTTCTTCTACCTTTTGTTCTCTGTGTGCCATTCCTATTTAATGCACCTTTTGTTTCCTATACATTTCAGCTGCTACACCACCTCTTTACTTCCTCACACATGCATTACTTCACCTCAGCAACAACAACCTCACCACTTCTCTGTGCTGTGTTCTTATAGATTCTGTGCACCTTGTGCATGTAATATGCGCAATGATTCTGCATCTCTTCATAGTGAGTGCTCTGTCTAATCATCATTATGACTTCTCAACTTCTTTGGTAGTTTGCCCATGCGTTCAACATCACTAGATGTCATGCTGAGATTCCTCAGCCTCTCTGGCAGTCGAGACTCTTCGTCTTCTCTGGCATAGTTGAGCTTATACTTTCTGCTTCAATTATTATCTTCAACGCTCATCCACTTGTCAGTCCCTCTAAGAATCGTCTTCATTCACTGGAAGAAGCTTGGAGACCCTTCAGCTCCTTTGGTGATCACACAGAGGTCTCTTCGAATCCTTTGGCAGAGACCATCAATGGTTTCCAGCAGTTAGAATGCGAGGAACAACATTGGCCCTCCGATCATGTCCAAAATCCCCTGCACCGTTGGATTGACTTCATGTGATCTTGCGTTTATTTCGCCAATTCGCATTTCCGTATTTCATGATCCCCATGGTAAATATTTCATTACTCTCCATGTCCCGATCCCCGAAACTCTGAAATGGAGCTTGTCTTAACTAGCTCCTTCTTTTCTCGTGACCACCGGCGGTGACCACAGGCTGTGCCAAAAGGCGCTTCATATTTCATGAGTTTATAAACTTCATCGAGTCTGATCGTTGATTGAAATATCCATAGATCCGACGGTCCAAGTCTTATCACGATCTCACATCTCGTGAGTTTCCACACCATGCTCTGTTGACTCCAAGTCAGGGAAATTCCAATCGCTTGCCACTTGTCCTATGATTCGACGGTCCAGATCAGATCTTGAATCAACGGCTCCGATCATATCACGATTTCGACATTCTTGTTGCAAAGTGTTTCGACACTCCAACTTTCGGTATCTGAAACCCTGAAATGGGGTTGGATCAACGGTCCACATCAAACCTTGATCTGATGGCTCAGATCATTTCGCGATTTCAACATTCTTGTTGCAAAGTGTTTCGACACTCCAACTTCCGGTATATGAAACCTCGAAATGGGGTTGGATCAATGGTCCACATCAAACCTTGATCTGATGGCTCAGATCATTTTGCGATTTCGGCATTCCTGTGGTATTGTTTCTTGACTCTCCAAGTCGCGATTCGTGAAACCCTGAAATAGAGTCTTTGACATGCTCTGATCTTCTGCCACGCATCCCTCTTGGATCAACGGTCAAGATTTTATCGAGGCTTTGCATATCATGATTTCGGGACTCCTGTGGTAGGAGTTCTTGACATCTCCATCTCACAATTTCAGAAATCCAGATAGTCAAAACTCTGAAATGGAGTTGGACCACCGCTTCAATCTTGCACTTTAAAGAATGTGCAGGTTCTTCCTGATCCATCGATGGTCGGAACTTATGCTCAGATCTGACACCTGAGATCCATCCTTCTCTTATGTGCGTTCTTCTTGTCTACAATCTGATCTGACAGTCCTCCTTCTTTCGGAAATTTAAATGGGATCCAACGATCACTGACGCTTCTCCTCCCAAGCTTAGGCACTGCGGTCAACTCTGCACTAATTCCTCCTAAGCTTACTTTGTCCTTGTTTTTCCTTTGCTACATACTCTGATCTTGCCATCAGTGACAAGCACATACTACCTCTAAAGCATGCCAACCATCCTCTACACTATCTCTTCTGATCTTATCGAGCTTGCTCTGCAGCATCTTCCCAAAATGCTTCTGGTGCCCGTCTGTTACATTATTTCTGTACTCGAGCCATCATCGCTGTTGTACTTGCCATCAATGACAAGAATACGCTGCCTGTAAAACATGCCAACAATCTCCCCCTTTGGCATTGATGGCAACAAATGCACCCAGATTCTTTTCTCCCTCTTTGACATCAATGTCAAAGAGAACATGCTCCCCCTGAGTTGTTGTAGTATTTTTAGGAGGTATCAGATATTCAATCAATCAATACAAAACTCCCCCTAATAGGATGAACTTGATTAGATGTCAGATGGGATGACACCCAACTTTTGTCGGAGATAATCAAATGGTGTCTTGGCTAGGGGTTTAGTAAAGATGTTTTCTATCTGTTCTGTGGAAGGGATATAATTCAACTGAACAACTCTGTTTGTGACTTGTTCTCTAAGAAAATGGTATTTTATTGGGATATGCTTAGTCTTGGAATGAAGAACAGGATTCTTGGAGACACTAATGGCACTAGTGTTATCACAGTGAATTGTAATCAGATCAGTATAGTTTACCTTCAAATCTGCAAGAGTTTGAATCATCCACAAGATCTGAGTACAACACGTAGCAGCAACAATGTACTCTGCTTCTGTAGTTGATAAGGAATTAATAGACCCCTGTTTCTTACTAATCCATGCTACCAATGAGTCTCCCAGGAAGAAGGCACCTCTACTGGTGCTCTTTCTTTCATCTACACAATTTTCCCAATCTACATCTGAATAAGCAGTTAACTGAAAATTCTGATTTCTGGGACACCACAGACCATAAGTCATTGTTCCCTTCAAGTATTTGAATATCCTTTTGACAGCTACCAAATGAATTTGTTTAGGAGCAGACTGATAACGACCTACCATTCCAACAACTTGCATTATATCAGGACGGGATGCTGTGATGCACAAAAGATTTCCTATCATTGATCGATATGTCCTTTGATCAACATCGAGTGAAATTTCATCTTTACTGAGCTTGCAACCAACCACCATGGGTGTACTAATAGGAGAGGAGTCCTCCATTTGAAATTTTTTCAACATCTCTTTCAAGTATTTTTCTTGAGATATAAAAATTCCCGTAGAACTCTGTTTTACTTGTAAGCCAAGAAAATATGACAGTTCTCCTATCATGGACATCTCAAATTCTGTTTGCATAGAGTTAACAAACCACTGGACATATGATTCATTAGTGCACCCAAAAATAATATCATCGACATAAACCAAAACAACTAATAAATTATCACCTTCAGACTTAATGTAAAGGTTGCTGTCAACAGTACCTTTCTTGAATCCTTTATCTTGTAAAAAATTGTCTAGTCTATAATACCAAGCTCGTGGTGCTTGTTTCAGTCCATATAAGGCCTTCCTCAGCTTGCAAACATTATTAGGATTATCTGTCAATGAGAATCCTTTAGGTTGCTCCATATATACTTCTTCCTCTAGATCCCCATTAAGAAATGTTGACTTAACATCCATCTGATAAACTTTAAAGTTCTTGTGACATGAATAAGCAAGAAACATTCTGATAGCTTCCAATCTTGCCACTGGTGCAAATTTTTTATCAAAGTCCTGACCTTCAACTTGTGCATACCCTTTACAGACCAATTTAGCTTTATTTCTAACAACTTGTCCTTTTTCATTCATTTTATTCTTGAACACCCATTTGGAACCTATTACATTTTTATCTTCAGGTCTAGGGACAAGCTCCCAAGTATTGTTCTTCTCAATCTGATCAAGCTCTTCATTCATTACTCTAATCCAATTATCATCTTGGCTAGCTTCCTCAAATTTTTTAGGTTTATTCATAGATAAAAAGGCAACATGAGATTGTTCCGAGTCTTTAATCAATTTCCTTCTCATCTGAACTCCTTTATTTATATCTCCAATTATCTGATTTTCAGGATGATTCTTTCTAATAATTCTGGGAGGTGATTTTGCTTCTTTCTGCTGATTTGTGTTAGTCTGAGTATTCGTATCTTCATCTGATTCAGATTCTTCCTTTTCTGATCCTTGGACCTGTTCATCTTCATTTTCAACTATATATTCTGTTCTTGGTTCAACACTGCTTACATTTCTGACTGGGATTTCTTCATCAACTTTTTTGTCTATACAATCAACTAGTTTATGCAGTCTCTTATTGTAGCATCTATACCCTTTACTATTTGTAGCATAACCCAAAAATATACCTTCATCAGCTCGATCATCATATTTGCCAATATTTTCATCATTATTCTTGATATAACATTTACTCCCAAAAACTTTAAAATGCTTGATTGAAGCAGGTCTTCCAAACCATAGTTCATAAGGGGTCTTGTCACTATGTTCCCTGAGATAAGCTTTGTTAAGGATATGAACAACTGTATGAATTGCTTCCACCCAATAAGTCTGAGGTATGTTCCTTTCATTCATCATTGATCTTGCCATTTGCTGTACTGATCTATTCTGCCTCTCAACAACTCCATTTTGCTGTGGAGTCCTTGGAATTGTGTACTCTCTTTTGATCCCATGTTTATCACATAACTCTTTGAAGTTCCATGAACTAAACTCTCCTCCTCTATCAGACCTTACTGCCTTTAATCTTTTTCCTGTTTGATTCTCAGTCAGAGCTTTAAACACTTTGAATTTTTCAAATGCTTCAGATTTTTCCTTTAAAAAGGCAACCCATGTTAGTGTAGAATAATCATCAATAATCAACATAAAATAGTTTTCTTTTCCTGTACCTTCTTTTCTTGATGGTCCACATAAATCCATATGTACTAACTGGAGAGGTTTTTCTGTTGAGGGAAAGTTTTTAGATTTGAACTGAGTGCGAGTAAGCTTTCCTATCTGGCAGGGTTTACAAACAGAGTCGTATGGCTTTGATATCTTTGGAAGATCCTTTACTACCCCATTGTTTCTGAGCTTGATTATATGATCAAAATTTAGGTGTCCAAGTCTACTATGCCACAACCAACTTTCATCATACTTGCTTAAGTGACATTCTTCCTTTTCTTCTTTTAACACATAGACATTATTTTCTGTTCTTATCCCTTTTGCAATCAGTTGTCTTGAACTCAAAGCCTTTATTTTATAGTCTTTAGAAGTAAAAACAACTTCACATCCTTTGTCACAAACTTGACTGACACTTAATAGATTATGTTTCAGACCATCTACAAACAACACATCTTGAGCTTTTCCTTTGCCATTACTTAGGCTTACCATTCCTTTACCCTTTATTTTTCTTGGTGCATCATTTCCAAAAGTTACATTCCTTGATTTGTTTTCACTTAAAGTTAGAAACTTACTTTTGTCTCCAGTCATATGTTTGGAACATCCACTGTCAATATACCAAGGATTCTTTTGTTTTTGGGCTGATAATACTAGTCCACACTTATCATCTGCTTTCTTCTTCCAAACCTTGACATTTTCAACAGTGGGGATCAAGTCTGGATTGTAATTCCTTAAGCGACAATATGCAACTTTATGTCCATAATTATGACAGTTGTAACATTCTGGTTCACTGAATAATAGATCATAACGATTGTTATGCTCATAACTGTTGTTGTGTTTCACCTGTGTCCTTCTCCCAGTCATCGCATGATTTATGGTCTGTGATTGTTTGTTGCTTGGCTGTCTCAATCTTTGTTGTGGAAGATAGTTATTCGTTGAATATATTGATTGTTCATATCTAAATCTCAAAGAACAGTTTATAGCTTTGTGACCAAAATTAGAGCAGAAAAAACAATATCCATAGAAAAAACCTTTGTACCTTGAAAAGATCTATCTTCTTTGAGGAGGTCAATTTCTTTCATGCCGATAATCTTTCTAATCTACAAATTCGGTTCTGGTACTTTTTCTTTCATTCCTTCTTGGTGGCTGGTTTTCTTTCTTTGTTTCTGCAGAGTGATTGTTGTCAATGTTTGAGGATTTGACAAACTTGATGGGTTCTGTATTACTTGGATGATCACTACTTGATCCTTCTTCATATCCCAATCCAGCTTTCAACTTTGGATTTCTTTGCTGATTTAGAATGGAGGTTAATCCTTCCGAGGCTTTAATACTTGGCAGATTTTGGTGATACAATCCCTTAAAATTCTCCATTTCTTTTCTGGTTTTTACTATCTCTTCTTCGAAGGCTTCACAACTGGCTTTCTTCTCTGACAACTGTTGTTTTAATATGTCTTCTATTTTCTTTGCCTCTTATAATTTCACTTTCAGCAGGGCAAAGTCTTCATCAGGCTGTTTACTGTCTTTCTCGAACTGTATCAGCAATTGTTTTTGCTTTCTGCTCTTAATTTTGAGTCTGTCAATTTCTTCCAGTGCATCGATCAGTTCTCCTTCCATATCAACCACAACTTCTTCATCATTATCATCACTGCCTATGATTTTATTATCATAATCCTCTTTGGCCATAAGCATGAAGTCCTTTGCCTTATCTTCACAGGAAGAGTCACTATCAGTGTCTTCTGAGGAATTTTCATTATTTGCAACCAAACTTTTCTTCTTATTATATTTCTTGTATTTGTACTTCTTTTCATCAGCAGAGTTCCGGTCCTTTTTCTGATGGGGACACTTAGATGAAAAATGACCTATCTTACCACAGTTAAAGAATTTGAAGGGAAACTTCCCGTGATATTTTCCTAATCCTTTCTTTAACCTTCTCACAAATTTTGCCTCAATATCATCTAATTCTAAATCAATATTCTTGTCTGCTTTAAAATATGCTTCTCTAGTACTGGATTTATCTTTGTTAATTCTCATTTCATATGCAGTTAGAGTTCCTAGGAGTTGATCAATGGAGAGAGTTTTAAGATCACTTAGTTCTTCTATTGCAGAGACTTTTGAATTAAATTTATCAAGCAATGATCTTAAAATCTTCTGAACTAAAAATGGTTCTTCAATCTTCTCACCAAGACCCTTCATGGCATTTACAAGTTATTCAACTCTTAAAAAATACTTGCTAATTATTTCACCTTCATTCATCTTTAATTGTTCAAATTTCAATCTGTATGTTTGAAGTTTGGTATCTTTTACTTTCTCATTTCCTTCATAACTGCTAATACGTTTATCCCACATTGCTTTGGCAGTTTCAAGATGCATCACCTTTACAAAATTATCTTCAACAAGTCCATTCAAGATAGAATTCATTCCCTTAGCATTAAAACTAAACTCTAACTTATCATCCTTGGAGGCTAGCACAACAGGCTTTGCATATCCAGTCTCTACTACATCCCAAACATCAACACCCAAGGCCATTAAGTATGTTCTCATTCTAATCTTCCAGAAGGATAAATTTGTTCCATCAAATAGAGGGGGCTTAGTCGCTGAAGTCCCTTCATGACTTGTCATGTTTAAGCTTACAGATCTACCTTTGAATAAAAGGAACCCGTTCTGATACCAATTGTTGAAATTACTAAGACAACTGAGAGGGGGGGTTAATCAGTTGTTATTGTGCTTAAACAATTTTAAGTCTATTAATACATTCTTAATATTTCTTCAAGTGATCATAAACATTATATAGCATATGGACAATAAAATAAT
>CBVK0100135731.1:0-14253 GCA_900067695.1 Picea abies
AAAAAAAACACAAAATAAAAAAAGCATACCAAACATATTTTCTTGCCATGATATATTCCCTACATTCTCCAGTGTTGGAGTATTAATGTACAACTTATTGAATAAAGTTTCATCCATAGCACTATTTGGATCAAATTCTCGACATGATATTTTCATAGATTCATTTGATAATCTCCTCCTCTGACTAGATTGTTGTTGGTCACTCGGAGTCTCATTCAAAGAAGGGGTTCCTCTTCTTCCTTCATTGGATAGCCTAGAGTGTTTGTGAGGAATTTTTGATGACTCTTGTCTCGACATCTTGCCTCGATATCTATCCTTTGAAAATTCATGAATATGAAAGTTTGTACGTTATAGAAACATAAAATGGAAATATTAAATTTATAAAAAAAACTTAAAGGCAGTTAAGCATTTATGACAACTTTAAAGCATCAAAGACATATATTGAAAAAACTAGAACAACTATATTTTTTACTATGATGCTATATATAATAAACATGAAAATATTTAAATATAAAAAAAATGTAACATGTAGAAGATAATCTGTATCTGTGTAAATTGTAGAAGGTAATTTTTAAGATAATCTATGTGTAACATGTTAAAATTTAAGGGAAAAAATATAGCTAGCTAAAAAAGAAATATTTATTTTAATTTCTAGACATTAGCTACTTGTATGTTACAATCAATAAGACATTAAAACTTCTGATCCATAATTTAGTAGCCTAAAAGCAATCACTGACAAAAAAATTACTTAAAACTAAAAAAAGAAACAATATTACATGATATGTTGTTGCTATCCTCTTAGATATATGCTCAGAAAAAGATTCAATGGATCATTGATCAAACCCTTATGAAAGATCTCATCATGGCACTTGGAACAAATTACCAAGAATAACTTTTAGGGTAAAATATCAAAAGACTAATCAACAACATACATAGGTGGCACCAGCTATAGAAGATGACAATGACAACATACACAGGGTGGCATTAGCAAGGATATGAGGAGGGAGACACCAATAAAAAAATGAGGAGGGTGACACCAACAACGAGAACCAAAATCCCCAAACAACAACCAAGAAGAGATCTATGGAAAGATGGAAAATACCCTTAGGGGTCAACAACAACAATAGGTTGGAGAGGTAAGCCCATGGTGGCTTAATACACCAAGAAGAACTATCCTAGAGGAGTCGCAGTCACTCAATTAAATAATTTAATAATTTAAACAAATAATATTTTATAACATAAAATATTAATTGTTAAATCATAAAAATCAGCAAGAAAAAAACAAGTCAAGGAGAGGGGATCCAAAGTCAAGGCAGATAAATTTCTTTAGGAAGAAGAAAAGAACAAAACCAAAAACCCACACAACAATTAAAGGGGTTGTAACTCAAGCAAGGGTGGTTTCAATACAAAGTCAACAATTAAATTCTTCCAAAGACAAGGTGGCTAACTTTCTTTAGGAAGAATCAAAGAACAAAACCAAAAACTCACACAAAAATTAAGGGCAGCATAACTCAAGCAAGGGTGATTTCAAGACAAAGTTAAGAATTAAGTTCTTATTTAATGGCAGAATGTCCACATGATTCTCATGATATTTACTTATAAGCTTTTAACATCCCAACATACGAGGAAGATCAATGATGTGATCGTGCCCTTCTTAACTACTCCTAGTTCTCATGGACCATCCCAGGAGAGAAGAGAGTCACACATTATCTCGGATTGATACTTAACCAAGAAACAAAATAAACCAAAACCTCAAAACCCACACAACAATTAACTATATGAGTGGTTTCTAGATTTTTCATAGATGAATACATAGAAAACTGAAACTAGGAAAATCATGTTGAATTCATTCAAGTAATTAATACATGATCTTGCACGTATTTAGGTTTGTCCCTATGCACATTTACAGGGCTGGATTCGACCCTCTCAACCTCCTAAAACACAAACTGTAAATAACTAAAAAATTATTTAACTGAGAAAGGGATATATTTACTTGAACCAACGACAACGTAATCGAGCCTGCCCTTGTACATGGACAACATTGAATTCGACTCTGTCCTTGTACAGGGACATGCCCAAATTTGTTCCTACCCATGTACAAGGAAAGGCCTGAATTGCACCTTGTCCATCTATAGGGATAGGCCCGAACTCGAGCTTGTCTCTATACATGGACATGGTCGAATTCGGCCCTATCAACCTCCTAAAACACAAATTGTAAAAATACTATAAAATTATACATCAAAATAAAATAAAACAAGTGCAAGTATTGCATGGCAGTAATCCCTATCAAGAAAATTTAAATCTATACAAGAATTATGCAAGATAAAAATATTTGAGACTGCATATCCTTGTTGTGTAAGTTCATTGTTATTGATAAAACCAAAACCATTTTGAAGCAAAGTTGAAATTTAGGAAAAAATTGAAATATAAATATAGATTATTATGAAATTATAAATTGGGGTTGAATATTAAAATCGGTCTTGTCCCTATACATTAAAAGAGTCGAATTCAGGCCTGTCCCTATATAGGGACAAGGACAAATTTGGTGTTGTCCATGTACAGGGACATGCCTGAATTCACCCATGTCCATGTATAGGGACAAGCCTGAATTCAGCCCTGTCCATGTACAATATTAAATTGGGGTTGAATACTAAAATTAGGCCTATCCCTATACATGGACAGGGATGAATTCAGGTCTATCCTTGACAAAGGACCTCTAGTGTTTTCCATTTGGGCATTGAATATTTAAATATGTGGATGAAAGAAATGTTGTTATTTAGTTTCCAAAACTGATGATGACCATGTAAGTTGGCTGACAGTACTGACTAGATAGGTGAAAAAGGTTTATAATATAGGAATGTGTTGGCCCTTGGTTATGGAAGAAAGGTGAAGTACAAGCTGCACGGAAGGCACATAAACCAAGGAAGGGTCAAAGTGGGAAAAGAAGTAGAAAAGAAAGGAAAATCTAGTCGTTGGAAGAGAATATCAAGGAAGACAAAGTATCGAAGAAGAGGGATCATGGACAACTCAGCAAGAGGAAAAATACATCAACAAGTGCTTTGGAGAACCTCATGGAAAAGAAGAAAAGACAGGTTGGCGAAGCCCTGAAAACACGGGTCAAGTGTACCTAGGGTTTTGGCACCTAGGGTTTTGGATCTAGGGTTTTGACACCTAGAATTTGGTCATGTCATGTATAAATAAATGTCTAGAAGACCTGGGAGGGTTCATTCTAAGTTGGTTCTAGTTTGAATATTGATGTTTGTTGATTATTGTTGTTGAGAGCAGTATTGACACTGTATTGTAAGATCTTCAGCTAGGTGCAAAGATCAACCCTGCAACTAGGTGTGCAGGGAGGGAATGGAGAAAGAGAGAAAGAGATATACAACTAAGTGCACAGATAGAACTGTATGTTTTTAGATAATATACCAAGAAACACAGTTTCATGGATGTATCCCTAGAGAGAGGGTGAACCACGTATATCTTATTTTTCTTTGTGATTGATGTTGTGTTATTTTCCATCTGTTAGTCTGTTATTGCATTGTTGTGTTAGATATGAGATATAACTTTTGAAGTAAGATTAAGAGTGGTGAATAATATCTAGATTGTTGTGTGTCATTATCCTAGATCCACTTTGCATTTTCTCTAGTTGTAGACACATGTGTGTTGCAACCCCCTATTGCTACTTCAGGTGAGACTACATCTGCTTTGCAAGTGCTGCCGAAACGACCAATAGTTAGGGCTTGTTGGTGCGTTGTTAGAGCCAAACCCTAAGTCTTCCCCTTCTCCAACAAATGGTTCCATTGTTGGGATAGGGATCTGCTTGAGGGAATTTCAAAGTGGTTCCCATCGAAGACAGAAATTCAGAAGTGGATAGAGGAACAAGAAAAGGACTTCATTGAAGCCCGGAACAAGAACCCTAGCATTAGTACAGAATACTGGTTGGGAAGGTACATCTTCACTGACATACACGAGATTTTATTTGGAGGAATTCATAACGAGCTATACGAGTGGTTAGCCAGATTAGCAGATACCTAGTTTGAGATCATATCTAGACCACTTGTGGTTTGGACATTGACATTGATCAAGAAGGTCAAGAGAGTTGATAATGTTGTTTCTAGAGCAATGGATATTTGGTTTGATAGCACTATTGGAGGGTACATTACTGAGTTTTCCATTGACAGAGTAGAATCGTATAGTCAAGCAGAGAGGTATTTCTTTAAGGTACCTAGAAGAGAGTTTCTACACTTCTTGAAATTGAGGATTAAGATGTTATTGCATGAGAAGAATATCCTGAAGATATAGTAAAGATAATGTTCAAGAATTCAGATAATGACAGTGAAACAGAGTCTGGACACACGCACAGTGGGAGACTGTTTAGAGAGGTTCCTCTTGTGAACCTATTTAAGAAAAACTACGAAGCTGAGGGATTCTACAGTGGAGAAGAAGCAGATTTAACAGAATAAGAGTATTCAGAGTCCGTAAGAACAGAGGAAGTACAAACCAAAGAACTTCATCGAGGAGAGACATAAACTTTAGGAACTGTACATACTATCAAAGTAAGTACTATTACTCCTCCTGTTGTTTTAGAAGAATTAAGTAACTAGAGTAAACAAAGTAGTCAGAGCCATTAGAGTACGGTTACCAGCAGTTTAGTATATACTCAGTCAAGAAACCAAGGAAGATCTATGGCAAATGAAATTAGGTTACCTATATTTAGAGGAGATGGCTTTGAAGATCCTGATCAAAACAGGTTCTTATGCGAAGCTGTATGGAGCATCAAGAAAGTCACTAACGAAGCTATTAAGAGAACTCATTTTAGTACTATCTTGAGGAATTGTGATATGAACTGGTATATGAAGTTTCCTTCAGGACCTAGACAACCTAAACCGTTGAATGAAATTAATATTGGATTGAGTGCAGAATTCAAGAAACCTAAGTTGGAGTCGCAGTGCATTATAGAGATGAAATAAATCAAGAAGAAGGTAATTGAACCTATTTGGGAGTTTGATCACAGGTTTAAGACTCTGACAAGTCGTTTGAGTTTTTAGATTCCAGATGAACAGAACAAAGAATGGTTCATCATTGCCCTCCTGCCACATATCAGAGTTCCTTTGATGCAAAAGAAGGTTGCTTTGCAGGTTGAAGCTTTGGATATCACCATGAAACTAGAAGCAACCCCTGTAGGAGAAGTCAACCCAGGCATGAGCCAAATCTTGAATCAATTAACCAGTTTATCTTTACAGGTCGAAGATATGAAGAAAGAGAAAGGAAAAGAGAAAAGAGAAGATATCTGGTGTATCAAAAGTAAATTAGAGGGCCATGACAATGAGAACTACCCCCTATTTCATGAATACCTAGCCTCTAGAGCACCTAGTCCTTTGAAGCAAGATATTATACCTTGGTGCGAGGTATGTAGAACTAGACATCGCCCTGGTGAATGCTATTATATGAAAAAATATATCTAGACACCTACCAATATTTACTGCACATTCTGCAAGTATGTGGGGCATGATGAGAAGGACTGTAGGGCTTATGATCTAATGCATGAAATATCAAGGGATACCTATAGAATTCAAGGAGAAGTACATCAAGAAGGAAATAATGCACAGTTAAACTCCCCAGGAAGAGGAAACTTCAACCCTTGTGGTGGATTTAGAGGAAGACAACAAGGAGGAGGCATGGGTTGAGGCAGAGGATAGATCATCTTCTTTAACTGTGCACATCCAGGACATTTGGCAAGGGATTTTCAAAACACTTGTACCACTTGAAACTATTGTAACTCATTTGATCATGTTATTGAAGAGTTTCCAGTATTGCTAGCCAAACTTCAGGAGAGACGAGGAGGAAACCAACAAGTCCAATTGATATCAACAGAACCTCACGGTGAGGACCCCAGAGTCATTGTTATTAATAGAGGAGGCATTGTTATAGGAGAAGACAGAGTGATGCCAGGAAAGACTACAGAAGGATCAGGAATTAGAACATCTACAGAGAAGGTGATCCAATAAGAGAAAGGAATACTTTTGAGGAAGCAAGGAAAGAATTTGTAGAAGGACAAGCTTCTTCATTTTAGGCACAACCAAAAGTAAGGGAATGTGAAATGCCACCAACATTTGATCAGTCTACAATATCTAGACAAGGAAAAGAGGTAAACAAACTCCTAGACTTCTTATATACCTATATCAATTTGATTAAAGATGAAAAAGATGTACAAGAATTGCAACACCTAGTGAGACAGTATGAAATTGGGAGAATAGACCCTATGTTGAGTAGAGTTGTGAATCAAGTATCAAGGAAAAGGATAACAAAAAAGGAATTACACATTAGCGCTTAGATTGGAGACTACAATGTGGACTATGTGGTCCTTGACTTAGGATCAGAAGTGAATGTTATGACAAAGAAGACTTGGTCACTGATGGGAAAAACTAGACCGATTTATTCTCATATCAGGCTCAGAATGGATAATCAATAGGCGATGAGCCCTTTTGGAAGACTAGAGCATGTCCCTGTAGACATTTATGGGGCAAGGACATTTGCAGACTTCGAAGTAATCAAGATTTTTTATGATAGTTGTCCTTATCCTACACTGTTAGGGATTGATTGGGCTTTCAACAATTCGACTGTTGTTGACCTAAAGAAGAGAAGAATGACATTTGAGTGTAATGGAATTAAATTCATTACGCCTCTAGACCTGAATGAAGGTCACAGATACACATAACCTATCAGGGAAGAATACCATGCATATGAGCTAGAGATTATCTATAAGCTGAGATTAGGACAATAGGATTACATTAATCCTACAACAGGTGGAAATCTCAGTTGGAGAAGTGAAAGTGCATGTTCATCAAATTCAAAAGAGTCATTGGAAAACTGACATAACAAAATGTATGAAGTCTCCACATGGCGTTGTGCCAGACTGACCAGATCATTTCACTGGATTGGCACAGAAGTAAGCAATCTTCCAACATTTGATGGTTTGAATTATTTAGAGACATTTCTAGTTGAATTTGAGAGAATTGTACCAATACAACAGAGGATGTTGGCATCGGATGAAGCCTTGAGAGCCACACCATCTAGATGGTGGGCAGCACACAAGAGGAAAATCGCGGAGTGGACACAGTTTCGCTCCTTACTGGCAATGCACTTTTCAGAATAAGCTGAAGGATGCAAAGTTCATTACACAAGCCAGAGTTGTCCTAATGACCACATGCGAAGTTGTGAGAATGCCTTGAGAAAATTTCCTAAATAATAGTGGGTGCATAAGTTCATTAACACCTTGGATACTACACCTATCAACTATTATCTTCAAGAAATACTACACCTCATCACTATAGATTGGTATGGAATGACTCAGAACCTTATAGCTACGTTTATTTTTTAGATTCAGTACCCTACAATAGATCAGGATTTATAAATTGTGAGGCAAAAGGTCTTTGGAGAGACACCTAACATCCCTTTTTCCCAAGAAGATGATTAATGGACTACGCCTCTTCAAAAGTTACAAGGATGTTATAATATTAATTCTGATGAGGATGATGACCCTAGAGATGTAAACATAGACAAAATTGAACGTCATAGAGACATAGAAGGACCAGGGATTGAATTACCCTTTGTTGGACAACCCATTAAAATTAAGAATGTAAACATTGGAAGAGAGAAAACAACTAAGTTAGTAAATGTGGGATACTATTGGGATGATGCTACTATTAGCAAGATCACAGAGCCATTACATGAATATCAAGACTTGTTTCCAACCAAGTTCACAAATATGAAGGGCATTAAAGGGCCCATGGGAGAAATGAAGATCCCTCTAAGACCAGATGCAGGACCTATCAAGCAGAGACCTTACATACTGAATCCCAAATACAAACAAAAATTTAGGATTGAATTGGATAGAATGCTGGAAGAAGGAATCATAGAGCCTGTTGAAGAATCTAAATGGATTAGCCCTATGGTGGTCCAGGATAAGAAGTCAGGAGAAATCAGAATTTTTGTAGATTTAAGGAAATTGAATGATGCATGCCTACATGACCCCTTTCCTACACCCTTTATTGATGAAGTTCTAGATAATGTAGGAGGACAGGAGGTCTACTCATTCACAGACAGGGATGATTTTAGGGGCTAAATTTCATTCATGGGCTATTTTTCCATGTTTTTTCCAAAAACAAGATTCTTTATTTTAAAAATGATTCACCCAAATTCTATAGGATAAAATTATGTTACCTTAAAAATCGCCAAAAAATTATAAAAACTATATAAAATACTTAGAAATATGAATATTTAAAAAAAAAAATTGCAAAACATTTATAGTTGACATATGAAGGATTAGTAGTATTCGCTAAGGTTTCTACATTTTAAAATAAATGTCATCCTTAAAATCATCCTTGTTCACAGATGGATTTTCAGGGTATCACCAAATCAGGATTGCTAAGGAGATTGACATAAGACCACATTTGCAACAGAATGGGGTTCTTTTTAGTACACAGTGATGCCCTTTGGGTTGAAGAATCCACCAGCTATCTTTTCTAGGGTGGTGGTCGAAGCATTTAAGGACTTCTTACACAAGTTCCTAGAAGCTTATTTTTATGATTCAATTGTCTTTAGCCTACTTAAAGACCATATTGAATGTTTAATATTGATGTTAGATAAGTGCAAGTAATGTCAGATTGACCTGAATTTAAAAAAATGAATTTTCTTTTCACCCTTTGGAGTGCTTCTCAAGCACATTGTGTGTAAGCAAGGGTTGTTGGTGGATCCTTCCAAGATTGCTATCATTGTTGATCTACCTCCCCCTACTTCGGTTAGACAATTGCACACTGGATACTACATGAAGTTCATTAAGGGTTATGCAGATATATCAACACCTATGGAGAAGCTATTAAAGATATATAGTAAGTTCCAATGGATAGAAGAATTCCAGTAGAGCTTCAATACACTAAAGAAAAAAATGGTCACTGTGCCAATCTTGGTTTTTCCAAATTGGAGTAAGGAGTTCAATGTTCATGTCGATGACTCATCCATTACATTAGGAGCAGTTTTAGCACAACCGGGTGTAGGATACATTGACCACCCTATAGCCTTTGATAGTAAGAAGCTTTCCACAACTGAAAGGACCTATACTACGACTGAAAGAGAAGGCTTGGTTATGGTTTATGTGTTGCAGAAATCCAGACAGTATTTGTGATCTGGATTATTTTCGGCACGAAATGAGAGCGGAGATATAATAAAGAAATGCACAGAGATATCACATATATCTAATAATTATAACAAAAATATATCATAGATGCAACTATAAACATAGAGATATAGTAATACACGATTTCTATTAATGAAAGAAATGTACAGAGACTATAAAAATACAGAGTGAAAAACTCGCTAGAATGGTGGAAGCTTATCTCTGAGAAGAGATATGAAGGCTACTCGCATTCGTAAGAAGATGATTGCAATGAGGCTCTGAAGGCCTTTTTAAAATAAAAAGGAATGCCAAAAACCCTAAACATCCAAAAACCTAACCCTAGGAGATGAAGCACCAAAAGTCATGTGGGCCCCGTTTGGGTAAGTTAGTACATCAACTTCCTGGGGTCATAACTTTTGCATACGATCTTCGTTTTAGGGGTATGATAGCTCGTTGGAAAGGTATCATTGAGGAGATTCATTCTGGGGGCTCAATCATTCCTTAGGCTATAATTGAGAAGCTCGATCTTGAAAAACCTTCATTTAGGCCCTCAAAATGGCCCCGGAAGTTAAAACCTGCTAAAAATAGTAAATTGCCAAAATTGTTAGAAAACTATTTTGAGCCAGTCAAAAAATGTGGGTGGCCATTGATATACACCTAGATCAATCCTCCCTCCTTAGGAAGCAATGGTATTCATTGCATTGAATTCCTGAAGGAGAGGGAAAAGCGTTTGTTGGATCCGCATCTTGATGAGCTGCTTGTATTGCTGGAGACATCGTGCTGCTCAGTTTGTGGAAGTATGTCAAGAACCTATTGAGGCTAACGCTATTCAACAAGTCGAGATACATGGGAGGATAGTGTGCAAAAGGAATCTTTGCGCTTTGATGTAGCCTTGTCAACCTGCTTCTATTGGATAGAAGGTGTTTGGGGTGAGGCTGTAGTGGTTGCAGTGTCCTTTTGTTCTCCTTTTGAACAGATTGTGAAGAAGATAAATTTTGTAGTATGAGATACTACCTTGTGGAACTTTTTAGGTGGAACAATAGTCAGAAATACCTCTGGTATTCTGTAGAGATGACCTCCCAAAGTAACAATGACACTACGGTGTCGAGACTCATAAACAACATAGCACTTCCACATATATGGTTAGCCCAAGAGAACATCATAGACATCAAGTGGGGCAACATCACATAATACCTCATACTTGAAGGGCTGGATGCCATATGAAAATCGACATTGCAGGCTGACATGGAGATCTCATCCTTGGTCAAGCCACCCGATGTTGTGTGGCTATGGGTGTGGTGTTGTCGACAATCCCAACTGTTTGGCGACCTCTTCTTAGATGAGGTTCTTCTGGATTCTGCTATCAACAATAAAATGCAGTGGGGTCCCCTTCACCCACATCTGTGAATGAAAAAGGCACTCCCCCTCTTCAAGATCTGTTGGTTCTTCTGGTTGAATTGTTGTGGTTGCAACAATAGCAATGGGGTCTGCGTCAATGATCTTTCCTTTACTAGTATTTTCAGAATCAGATTCTGAATTAGGGTTCGGCTTGTTGTCTTTGATATCGACCACCAATGACTATTTTGAGAAACATTCATCGGTGTTGTGCCAGGGGCTTATGTGGAACTCTCACCATTTTCTGATGTCCTTCTTTTTCTTCTCGTGACCCTTCTTTTCCTATGTCTTGGACTAGTTTTTGGGAAACTATTTGTTAGGGCCGTCTTTGTCATACTTTGGTTGTTGCGGATTTGCAGACTCGAACTCCTGTTTGTTTTGGTGCTTAAATTTTTGTTCAATTTTAACAACATATCAATAAGTAGGACCAAGTGATGAGATATCCATAAAATGCATTTAAGTCTGGATGTATCTGTGTAGAGCCCCACGTTATTTCAGAACCAAATGTTGCTTGGAGTCTTTGATACCCAGCTTGGTGTGCAAGATATGGAAGGTATTGGTGAAATATGGAACTACTTGGCCCCTCTCTTGCAGCAGTGTGGTCCATCTCATGTACTGGTCCTCATAATTTCCAACAGGGTAATACTGTTCCTTTAGCACATCCACAAAAAAATCCCAAGTGGGATCCACCCCATATATTCCAGACTCCTCTGTGGAACTTTTCTCCCAGTAAGTTTCCCACCAATTTTTGACATGAGGGAGAGATTTAAAGAGTGTGAAGGGGATCTTTTCTTTCTCAGAAAAATTGTGAACAGAGAAATAACCTTCTAGCAAAGTTAACCATTTTTCTAGGCCTTCTGCATCTATCTATCCTTCAAATACAAGAATATCAAAATTAACTTATACCTTGAAAGGTGAGGTGCCTCCAAAGTGGTCGCTTGATGACTATGCACCTATTGTTATCGGCAGGTGTTGAAGGATGTGGGAAATGTTGGCAAATGTTTAACAGACAGCGAATGGAAAATGTTTAACAGACAGCGAATGGAAAATAATTAACAGATAGTGAATTCTTGTCATTGATGGAAAGTACAACAATGAAGATGGCATGAAGACAGGAAGTTTGTAACATATTAGCAAATAGAAGAATGGCATAAGTACAGAAAGAATGTAACAGATGGGCATCAGTGAAGATGGCATATGGAATAAGTACAGGAAGAATGTACAGAGGATTGTTGGCATGTATTACAGGCAGCGTATACTTATCATTGATGGCAAGTACAGTAGTGGTGATGGCTTGAGTACAACAATGATGATCAGCGGTGTAGTGATAATTAGGGAAGAGCATCAACTCTGTTCATTGGATCTCTTTTTGAATTCCCAATGGCCGTCAGATATGAATAAGAGCATGCTGAAGAGGTAGGCCCGTAAGGTTTGAGAAGCAGTTATGATCGTTGGATCCCCTTTAAATTCCCGATAGAATGAGGGTCGTCAGATCTGAATGAAGACAAGAAGAGTGCACTAAAAAGGAGGACAGATCACAGACATTAAATCCAAGCGCAGGACCCAACCATTGTTGGATCAAGGAGAACCTGCATGCTTTTTAAAGTACAAGGAGAAGTGGGCATACAAAATCCCGAAAGAAGGAGGACCATCCATCATCAGGCAAGACACGTGGGGAAAGATCGTCAGTTCACTGACTGGAGAGTCAAAGGAATGATGTTCCCTAGCCTCTCGAAATCACGATATGCGAAATCGTGATTTAATCTGAGCCGCCAGATTAAGGTTGAACCTAGACCGTTGATCCAACTCCATATCGAAGTTTCGCGAATCATGACATGGAGAGACAAGAAAACAATGCAACAAGAATGTCGAAATCGCGATATGTGAAATCCCGATTCAATTGTAGCCGTTGAATCAAGATCATATCTGGACTGTTGATCCAACTCCATATCGGAGTTTCGCAAATCGCGACATGGAGAGGGAAAAGGAACAATCCAACAAGAATTCTGAAATCGCAATTTAATCGCAACCATTGAATCAAGATTGAATCTGGACCGTTGATCCAAGTCCATATCGGGGTTTCGAGGATCGAGTGTTGGAGATGTCAAAGAATATTAACATCAAGAATCCTGATATCGTGATATGCGAAATTGCGACGTAATTGAAGTCGTTAGATCAAGAAGTGATCTGGACCATTGATCTGACTTCTTCATGGAGTTTCATGGATCGGGATTTGTAAGTGACAAAAACACTGAATGCCAAGAGTGTCGAAATCGCGATGTGTGAAATCTCAACTGAATCTGAATCGTCAGATCAAGAAGTGATCTGGACTGTTAATCTGACTTCTTCACGGAGTTTCGTGGATCGAGATTTGGAAGTGACAAGAACATCGAACATCAGGATTGACAAAATAGTGATATGCGAAATCACGGAATGATCTGAACCGTCAGATCAAGTGTTGATCGGAGGGTTACTGTTCTCTCTCACAGTTAACTCCTCAGTTTCGAATCTGTTAGCGAAACGCACTCATGATTTCCGATTAGTTGGCATTTCAGTTGCTCAGACAGTTGTCATATTTTTGCCTAAGGATTTGGGAAGTTGAACTGTCGTATATGTGTGTATAAAAGAAGATGAGACAGACTGTGTGGGGTGTTGGTTGTGGAGCCTAATTATCTTCCTGATTCAAAGGTCCTTGCTTTCAGCCGTGTTTATACCCTATGAAGTATTTACACCCCATAAGTATGTACACTCTTCCACGTGGGGGAGTGCAGAGGGGGGGTACCCCCTCTGCAGGGTCCGGGGGGCCTATCCCCCCGGCTGGGGGGTCTGGGAGCAAGCGGGCCCCCAGCGGGGGTTCAGAGGTGAAGCCCCCGAAGCAAAAAAAATGCCTTGTAAAAGTATATTGTAATTTCATTGTAAACCTAGACTGTTCATTATAAGGTCGCAGATCTAATGGTAGAGATTATGTTAGGGTTTTTTGCCCTAGAAGGCAACCCTCTTTTATGAGGGAAATGTATTGCAGCTATGGTTGATGGTGAATATTGTATTCTAAGAGAGGAGACTGTGAGAGAAAGAAGAGGAAGTTACAGTGGGTTTTGCTATAGGTTGTATCCCTTCATTTGTTGGATAATAATAAAGGAAGGACCTGGCAATTTCTCTGGTGGACGTAGCCCACACTGGGTGAACCATGTAAATTTGTGTCTCTCTTGTATTGTGTGTCTTCTATGTTTTGTTTCTGCATTTGTTTTATTTTATTTCTCCGCAATCCTTTTTTTCTAACAACTGGTATCAGAGCGTAAGGTAACTCGCAGGAAAAGAGGGTTCCTGGTTCGAGTGGGAGCAATGTCGGAATATGGAAAGTTTAGGGTCGAGAAATTTAACGGCCAAAACTACCAGTTATGGAAGATGCAGATGAAAGACTATTTATATCAGAAGGATCTATTCCTACCATTGAGCGGAGTAGCAAAGAAGCCAGCAGCCATGAAGGACAAAGAATGGGAGATTCTTGACAGAAAGTCTCTAGGAATGATACGGCTGAGCCTGGAAGCATCGGTGGCTTTCAATATCTCGAAAGAAAAGACAACGAAGGGTTTGATGGATGCGTTGGACAAATTGTATGAAAAACCCTTGGCGTCAAATAAGGTATTTCTAATGAAGAGATTATTTAATATGAAGATGTCAGA
>CBVK0100135732.1:0-14253 GCA_900067695.1 Picea abies
AAGAGGTGTTTTCACACTTGCAGTTGTGAAAACTGAAACGAAATTGAATTGTAATTGTCACAAAAATGAGACGAGTGTCTAGAAGCACAATGCAACAATGATTCGTTGTAATACCACAAGGGGTGTAGGCAGCTTTTTGAGAGAAATAAAAAAAAATGGGTTGGCTGCCAACAAGCGTCCAAATTTGTGGGGGGAAATTACTAACTTCTTCATGTCTAGCTATTTTTTCACTTTCAACCTTGTTTGCTATTCCTATCAGAGAATCCTAAAAGAGGATGCCTTCCTCTGTGGTTGCTAGTAAGTCTACCTAAAAAATAATTTCTAATTTTTGAGTGGGAGGTATGTCAGACATGTGAGGGGAGAAATTACCAAAATTAGAATCACAAGAGTAGTTTCCTAAAATAGGGAACTTTGTCGACGAGGGTTCATTTGGGGTTTCTAAATCAGTGGCGATATGTTTGAGGTATATTTCTCTATCAATATTGATCATGTTTGTGTGTCCTTTTAATGAAAACCAAAGGTGATCCCGATTGTCACTAAAGTATCTATTTAATTTCTAGGACCAATATCGGCTAAGTAGCAATCCATAGGCCTCCAGGATGTCTACTATGATTATGTCAATAACTTGAACAAATTTGGGTTGTGTAGAAATTATGATCATGACATCTTTCAATTCCCCAATGACCTTTACCTGAGTCCTATCTATTTGCATAACGTGTTTATCACTTTTGAGTGGGGTTGCATTCAATTTCTTGCAAATTCCCAATGGCATGACATTTTAAGATGCCCCTGAATCGACTAGGAAATTATGTATATTTCTATTGAAAACTTCAAACGTCAAGAGGAAAGGAGGAACAAAAGGCCTTCCTCTTTTTTCTAAAGAACAAGCATTCACACTTGGATTATTTGTTAAATATATGGGATATGGGACCTCAATTTAATCAGTGCTTGTCATATGGGTATCTATTGATTTCAAGGCCTGTAACAGAAAATCCTTTTGTTGAGGAATCCTACATATCTATTGGTATCTATTGGTATCTATTGATTTCATCTTCTTCAAGTATATTGGTATCTATTGATTTCATTTTCTTCCAGTCTTCTACCACATTGTAGTCTAGTTTAGAAGCTTCTCAGGCGTGTATGTTTGTGGGGTTCCTTTGTGGAGAAAATAGTGGTTTGGGGTGATTGTTCATTGGTATCCCTCTAGATAACTAAGTAGTGGCAGGATTAATTTGGACAAGTTCACTTCTACCTCGCGTATGTACAACTAGAACTTCAGTAGGAGGTCCTTGCACTTCAGCGATTTCGTTGAAAGGCATCAGGTGGTTGGAATCCCAATTTTGTTGAGGGGTCTAAGATTTGTTTAACTCAACAACATGAAGCAAACACGCCGAAGAGGCCCAATTAAACTCATAAGCGTTTCATGAGTGGTAAGATTCTCTAGAGTTGTGATCTATATGGAATTATCGATGGGCTTTAATCTTGATTGACATAAATGTCTTTTCTGTGAGGATTTTCCTCAGACTACACAATTATCTTTTTGGTTATTTTTTTCTTCTCCTTTGATCATCTAGTGGTTTTATTGAAGTGGATTTTTCTTCTTGTACTCTGACCACTTGAAGAAGAGATTTTTGCATGTATTTGCATATGGGAACTTGTGTTGATATATCAGAGCGGAGATGACCTCTTTTATCTATATTGATCGTTCCTTGTAATCAATTAGCTTGACACTTAGGCATTGTAGGACTACAAGAGATTTAATCGAAGGTTCCTTGAACTTCTTCACTTGACCCAGGATCATGCTTGAAATCTACGAAATATTCGCTTCCCATGCCAGGTCTTTCTCTTCATGTTGTTTAACTATGTCATGCAGATCAGTGAAATCCTCCAGTGGACCAAACTATGGTAGGTTAATGCTCCTCATTTCCTGATTTATTTTCTCCCAACTTTTCTCACACTCTCCCCATATTTCCTGTACTTTCCGCTGAGGTTCCTGGACCATGCTTACCCAGTGTTCAACTTCCTTCCTTATTCGGGTGATGCTCCTATCCATCAACACTCGGATTCAATGTTCTTCTGTATCTCATCCCTTCTACAATTTGATGATATAGTCTATCTATTATAAGGCTTGATGTGCCTTTTCATACCATTATTGCATGTATTTACAAGTTTCTATCCCCATGAGGGTATCTTCTTGGAAATCAACTATGTGAGCGGTGAAGAGATCTCTTTCACTTGTGAATTGTGCATACATTTCTCGGAAATCACTCTTCATGAGTACCACTTCTTGTGTTGAATTTTGGGAATATTCCGCTTGATGTCACAGATGGTACAATTATTTCTTCATGGAGGCTACCTCCCTTTCATCCCTTCTTTCCCTGTCTAAATTAGCTTCGGTTATGGCCATACTTTCTTTGATTATCTCAGTCATCTTAGCATTTTCTGTGTCAAACATTGCTTCCTCTTTGGTTCTGAGAAGTGTTCTATCTAGTGTGAGATTCATTTGCTTGGTTTTTCTTCTCATTACAACTTTCCTTTTCCTGTCATAAGAAATTTCTTGTATATATACGATTTAATCTATTGGTTCAGGAATCTGTTGATCTTGTCAGGACAGAGTACTACCTAGGCTTCCTACCATATAGAGATGTTTCATGGAAGGATCTTTTGATTCCTTAGCAGGGGAGGTTTTTGTATGCTCTGGTGATTTGGCCTTCGGCTAACGAATTATTTGTCCTAGCTGGGGAAGTAGGCAGAGGATCGACATTAGTTGGGAGTTCATCCGTTGAGATGTTGATTTATGGTTGCTCCATTTCTTCTTCTTGTTCACCAACACCTAATTCATTATTGGAGCTATCATTCTGAGGCTATGTTCCCAATTGATCGAGAAATGTAGCATCTAGACTGCTCCTAGCCTCATGGTTGCATTCCTGGGGATTTGGGATAAAAACATCAAAAGCTTGAGTAGAGTTTTCCCTAGGTTTCTCCTCTTATGTGATTAGTACTAGGGTTATTCCTAAGGCTTTTGAACCTTCCTCATCGTCATATATGGTGATTAAATATATGAATAAAGTAGGAATACATGTCCCACTTGATGCTATTGTTGACCTTCACTAAGCCGTAGTAGTCACCAACGATCCTTCCTGTGGTGACATGGGGCTAGGGTTTTCCTGATTAGCGGTCTCTCCTGGCAGAATTGCATTTGAATTAGTTGGTTTTTCCTCCTCACTTACACCTACCAGGGTTATTCTCAAAGTTCCCATCAAAGGATTGAGTAGGGGTTCTCCTTCAAATCTTGCCATAGCTCTTTCGACTTCTTCTAGTAATAGTATCCCCCTTCTCCGTGCCTCGGCCATTTTTGTAGATATGTTTTCTTCTCTTACCCTAATGGCTTCTTGAGAAGTGTTCCATATAGTCTCAAATTGTTCATCCATGTTCATTTCTTTGAATTTGTTCATTTTTTGGTTATCCTTTCTATGCAACACTTCCTCCTAGTCCTGACTTCCTTCAGTAAATATTTCATATTCAAAACTATCATGAGAATATGACCAATAGGAGGATACCTGCGATGCATGTTGGGGAAATAGACCCTTTCAATCATGCTTGTGAAAGCGTCCTGTGGGGAACCAATATTCAAGCTAATTTAACCCTTCTTTTTTCTCTTGCACAGTGTCTTTGACCATACAAAATCCTATATGAAAACCATAGGGAATGGAATCTCTCTTCTTATCCTTTACCAATGAAGCATTATAACCTTGTAAAATGGTTTGGTAACAAATATCTCCCAATATGAGATGGTATGGGACATGAACAGGGAGTAGGTGGGGTGTACCAGTAGCTCCGAACACTCTGATATAGGTGCTTGTCTCTTCAAAGTACCAATGGCGAAATTTATCAATCATCTTTTTGGCTTCCACCGAAATCTTAGGACATTCCTTTCTAAAGATAATGAAGTATATCCTGGCTATGAACCCATCACATATTAGGGTATATGATATTTTGTACCTATTCTCCCATAAGATACTGAAATAAACATGTACAAGAAATTCATTAATATGTCAGCTTAAATTCATACCCGCAAAAACCTTTCTTGCACAGATTACATCCAATAGGTAGGATCCCATGTATAAGATTGGAAATTCTCCTTCCTTTGATGTCTGGGACTGTAGGATATTAATACTCAGCTATTTTGAAATATTGGCTCCACAATTGAAACTACTCCCGAAAATTGTCATGGTATACCCCAAGGGAATCCATGCTTCTGAAAATTTTGAGCAATCCTTTTCTCCATATAATTGGAAAATCAAAGCCATTAAATACATGTAGGGCTCTCCAAGATTTACCATTTTGTACTAGCTAGTGTTTCTGTTTGTGAAATTTTTGTCTTCTTTCCACCACGAGGCTAGTAACCTGTTGGTGTGATGATACTCATAAAATTTTACCACGAAATCTATGTTTAACCTTTCCTCTGGATCCATGAGTTTATAATAATTTTGTACCTCAACTGAAAGGAAAACACCAACACATTACACTCTTCATTGTTGATCGTGCATTTCATTGTGTCTACGTGGTCAATTATCCATCCTATGATTTCGATGCAGGGAAGAACTAGGGTCCGACAAGCCACCATGTGTAGATATGATCTCCTAATGTTCGAGAACACTTGATCATCCAATATTTTCACATCTAGGTTACTGTGAGGTGTGAACTCTGGGTAATCCTCCTAACTAATTTTTCAATAAAGGTTTCCCCAATGCGGGAGCACCACTTTAGATTCATTGCTTGCCTTTGTGTAACCGAACGTTGGAGGTTGGGTAAACTCCTTTTTGGTATATGTGCAGATAATTGTTTCCATATTTAAGACAAAATCAAGCTCTCTTGTAATGCCCAATGTGGACCCTTCACCGACCTCTAGTTCCTTCCTCTTGGGCATTCTTAGAGAGCGCCTAGTCGTTGGCTTTCTTGTAGGAATTTTTCTCTTTCTTGAAAGAAATTAACCTAGTCTTACTAGTAATAAAAATTAGAGAGTGGGTTAATCGTTGCCCAATTAAAATATGCATAGGTCCAGAGCGATTTTGAAGTGGCACCAGGCTAGGGTTTAGGATTTCTACCGCTCTTCTACAATTGTCAGCCCCACTAGGGCTCATGCCTCTGAAGGAGGGAGGGTAGAGAGGCCCCTCTTATAGCTAGGCAATGACTAATGGAAGCATAGCAGAGGGATCAAAGCGGCCCACCTTTGAACATCCCCCCATTCTACACTCCAAGCTAGTGGCCGAAGGAACCTTCAAAGAAAAAGGGATGGACATTGACTCAGGGAAAGTGCCAACACCCGCAAGTGCATCAAGGCCATGGATACTAGTCAAGTGTATCCCAAAAGCACCACATTCCCCGAAATATGTTATCAGTTCACCCCGTATTAAGGAACAGAAACAATATATGAGAGATTACGCCTTAGTAGGAAAATTTTTAGGGCTCTATCCCTCAGAAAAAGACCTAATCAAATGGATACAACATTGGTGGAAGCCCAAGGGACAATATGAACTACAACTGGGCTCCAAGGGTTTCGTCACCACCATCCTATGCAACCTAGAGGACCAAAACCACATTTTTTACGGAGGGCCATATTTTTTCAACTCAATAGGACTCTTCTTGAGGTTCTGGACAGAGCAATTTAGCCTTGAAACAAAAGAATTTACACATGCACCAATGTGGATCAGACTATATTCCCTACCTCAGGAATTCTGGCTGGAGGAATTTCTTGCAGGTATAGGTAATACCATTGGTGTCTATGTCAAATCTTTGGAGGCCACTAGGCAAAGACGATACACTTCATATGCGCGCATCTGTGTATACTTGAATATAGCCAAGCTTCTCCTGAGATCCATAGCCGTAGAATAACATGATGAGGACTGGATGCAAACCATTGACTATGAACATATTATGTTTAGGTGTAGGAAATGCCATGAGCACGAACATATCTTCAGAGAATGGCACCTCAATGCCACAAACAAAGAAGGGAATTAAGATGTCAGCAAAGACAAGGATGGATTTTCTCAGGCTCCTGGAAAGTGAAGACAAGGCAGAAGAAAGAAGACAACCCATGCAAACAAGGATCCGTCCACCAACAACAAATATGTGATCCTATAAGATCAACCGGAGAACCCCTCAAACCCCAAAGAGGAACAGACAGAGAAAACACCCCAACAAATAGGTAAAGGGAAAGGAGGACCACTGCTAGAGACGAATCCAACCACTTCTCCAATAGACCCTACAAATCGAATGGAGGATCACTTGGAAGTAGAGGATGGGGATGTCGAGATGGATCTTGACAAGAAAGAACTAGAAGGTGTGGACCTGGAGCACCTAGAGCACACATATCGACACCATAAACTATACACCATACCTCTAGATCAACTGCAAAAAGTGCACAAGGTCTTCCTCAACTCCTTAGCCAGATCCACAACCAGATGTAGTAAGGGTTTGTGAATACAAGGAAATCCACCAAAGGATCAGATTAAACCTCATAAAGATGAAAATAAAAGAGGAAGGAAGTCGGTGAACAAGATCATACAAGAGATAGGTCACTTCATGGTGAACTTTGATCAAATCCACCTCATCCCAGATAGCTTTCCCTCTCTCACCTCCCCCTCCTCCTCATGAAGATCATCTCCTAGAATATAAGAGGTCTCAACGAATGTAGAAAGCAAAAACTGCTACAAGATTTGATCTTAATAAAGAAATTAGACATAATGATGCTCCAAGAAACAAAATGCACTACTGAAGACATAGATAGGCTTCTCCCCTATTGTTGGAAGCAAGGGAAAGAAGTATCCACAACTTCTACAGGCACAGTCGGAGGCCTAGATGTACTATGGAACCCCAGCGCAACCATTATGGAAACCTTCATCATGACCAAATGGTCTATCATGGCCTCCTACAGGCTCATCAACTCCAACAAACCTGGCCACCTCTCCAATGTCTAGAGACTGGCTAGTTCCAAGGATAAGCAAGCCTTCCTCAGTAACCTGGAGTACCTGTCTACCTTAACCAAGGACAGTAGATGGATTTTAGGGGTGACTTTAACCTAATACGCAACCTAAATGAAAAAAAAGGGGGAGCTCAGTGCCTGGAACAAGACTCCAGTGACTTCCAAAATCTTATAGACAACATCAACCTCATTAACCTAGAAACCCCCAATGGAGCCTTCGCTTGGACAAACAGGAGAATTGGAATACATCAAATAGCATGCAGACTAGATTAGTTCCTGATTTTAGACTCCCTCCTGTTGGAAGGCACAACTCTTGAGGCAAGCATTCTGGATTTTCATGGGTCGGATCACTGGCCCATTCAGCTATGGCTGGATGTGCTAGCCACCCTAGGTTAGAAACCCTTCAGGTTCTAGAAATTCTGGCTCAGCTACCTGTATTTTCAAAAAAAAATCCACGAGTGGTGGAGGGAAGCAGAGATACCTCATGGCTCCAAGATGTACCGATTCCACTAGAGGCTCAAGAATATTAAGCAACAACTCATACTCTGGAACAGGAAAACCTTTGGCAATATTTTTGACTCCCAAAAGAAGCTGACAGATCAAATGAGAATTGTACAAATACAAATCCAGGAGCATGGAATTACTGAAGATATTAAAACCCGGGAAGCAGCTATAAGCCAACAGTTGGAAGCCAAGAAGGCTCAAGAAGAGATTCCATGGAAACAAAAATCTCACATCCAGTGGCTCAAGGAGGGCGATCAAAACACCAAATTTTTTCACAGGTCCACCCTTCAACGACAGCACACCAATCGAATCATACAGTTAACCTACAACAATGTCCAAATCATCCATTCTCATGAGGATCTAAAAAAGGAATTGGTATCTTACTACAAATGCCTCCTTACGGAGCCCCTACAGAACATATCTCAGGCCATTACCAAGGTTACATAGCACATACCTGCCCTAATCACTGAGGAACAAAACGCAACCCTACTCAGGCCCATCGCTCTTAAGGAATCAGATCAGGTGCTCTAGGACACCCCCAAAGGCAAGGCTTTGAGTCCGGATGGATTTACTAGTGAATTCTTCCATCACTATTGGCAGATGATCAAGGAAGAGGTATGGGAAATCATTGAAGACTCCAAGTCTTCAGGGAAAGTACTCTCGGATCTCAATGCAACTTTCCTCACCCTCATTCCCAAAGAGGAGCAGATCAATCACCCCAAGAAGTTCCGACCCATCGCTCTGTGCAACGTCATCTATAAAATCCTAACCAAAGTGATTGCCAGAAGACTCAAGCCCATCCTACCATTGATCATCTCTCCAGAGAAATCGGGTTATGTTGAAGGTAGGCAAATCCTGGACAATGTCATCCTAGTGCATGAAGTTATTCACTCCTTGCAGAAGACCCACACGCTAGCTATGCTCCTAAAACTGGATCTCTCCAAAGCCTTTGACAAGTTAAGATGGGATTACATGCACACAATTCTCCTTGCCTTTGGTTTCAACCACACTTGGGTAGAGTGGACTCTAAATCTTACCTCCTCTGCTTTATTTTCTATCTTGGTCAATGGGGTCCCTTCTCGTCCCTTTTCTCCCTCGAGAGGAATCTGACAAGGTGACCCTCTGTCCCCTTTCCTTTTTATTATTATGGCCGAGGGTCTCAGTTGCTCCATTCATGTTGCCATAGCTAATAAATTGTTGACTGGTCTACCCCTGCACGATATCTCTCCCCCGATCTCTCACAACCAATTTGTTGATGATACCCTGATGATGGGCTCCCCCACAGTAAAGGAATCCCACTCCTACCTCTCGATCCTTCAAAATTTTTGTGATGCTTCAGGAATGGACTTTAACAAAGACAAATCCCAGATTTTCTTCTTCAATAATCTAGCTCCAATTCAACATCATATCTTTGAAATCCTCGGTTTCACCCGAAGCTCCCTTCCGTCCAAATACCTCGGCATCCCCTTGTTGGAAAATGCCCTCAGGAATAGTTTGTGGGAGCATCTCCTCTCCTCCTTTTCCAAGAGGATCTCTTCTTGGAGCTACAGATCCCTCAATCACCCCAGTCACCTCATTCTACTTAAGGTCATACTTCAAGCCCTACCTGTATTTACCTTTTCTGCTCTTGCAGCCAAAAACTTTGTCCTTACAACCATAAAAAACTTGCAAAGGAATTTCCTTTGGCAAGGCCTTAAAACAAGGAAAAAACTAGCACTGATCAGTTGGGACAAACTATGCAAACCTAAAGCTCAGGTGGGCCTTGGGTTAAGGAACCCCTCAGTCATGAAAAAAATCCTAATCACTAAGGTCTGGTGGAGGTGGCTCAAAAAACCTCAATATTTATGGGCCAAGCTCTAGAGAAGGAAATATGCACCCAACATGGCAGAGAGAAACCTGATCGGATGGAATGGGGACAACCCTGGATCCCTAATCTGGGTTGTGTTACACATGATTTTGGTCACTCTAGTGATGTCTCTACAAGTGATGTATTCAGGCTCCCATAAGGACTTTTTGCCAGAGAAAAGTGACTATTGTCTTCTTCCAAAAAACACATTTTTAAGATGATTTTGCAGGCGACCTATGTTACAGGGTGCAAAAATACCTCATTCTTGCAGGCCACCCACACCTAGGGTGCGAAGTGTTCGCAGTCTTCTCTATAGGTAGAGTGCGAACCTGTTTTTAAGCTTGAAGAAGATAAGAGGTCACAAAGGTTCTAGAAGGGAATCTTCTAGAAAATGAGTTGGCATTCACATGGTTTGCATCCTACTAACTTATTAGATTTGGTGGGATCATCCTCATCCATGTAACCATCCCTCCTTATATATATCGATAGGTTTCTCATGGAAAAGGTTAAGAAAGATTGAATGAAGAATTGGTGAAAGGATTGTGGGAAGAACTTTGCTTGGACAGAAGCTTGAAGACTCTATCTAGGCTATCAAGTTGTATTGGATATTCTTCATGCAAATATAGAGCAAGTGTGTGTGTTGGAACCAAGGGTCACTGAAAGGAAGATTCTGACATCAAGGCGATCCGGTTGTATCTTCTACTTTCATTTCAGTGCTAACTTCTCACACCCTGCTTGTGTCTAGCCTGCGAGAATCCTTAATTCTCGCACTGTACTCCACTGCCAGCCTACGAACTCACTTGTAAAAAATTTGGATTAAGTCTTTTGTGTCCTCAGGTGCCCAGATTTGTTTGTGTGTCTAGGAAGGACTTTTCTAGCCAGTGATTGAATGTTTCTTGACTTCAAATCTCATGAATGATTAGTTTTCGGAAATCGAAAGCTCTTCTTGATTTTTTTTCTCAATTTTTACCTCTTGACCTTTTCTTAACAAGGGTATAATCTCCGATTTAGAAATACGAGTGCTTGTTTGGTCAAGATCCTTTGATTGGATTAAAAGTTGAGATTAATTGTCCTTTTCAATTGCTTATTACTTGGAAAATTGTTACCCATGTGCATTTGAAGAGACTGGTCTTGTCAGTTTGTTATTTTTGTCTTCAATGAAAGATCGATTTGGGTGTTTGTTGTGTATTTCTTTTTCATTGGTTGCTTACTTTTTCTTAGTTCTATCCCTATTGCTTGGTTTCTAATAAAAATTAAAGACATTTTCTTTTTTTTAAGCAACTTTTAATTCGAAAATATTGGCATTCAAGTATTGAAAGAGAACGAATAGGGAATTTTCATTCGTGGTTGTTTGATATTACATTTCAGAGAAGATCGTACATCGTAGTTCAAATTTTTCCAGAAAACCCCTCTTTCCCTCCTGTAAATAGGATTCATTGAAAAAAAATTTGTATCATTCATTCCTATTTATGCATTGTTGGGTCAGAGTCGCACACAACATTGGTTTCATTTCTGTCTCCTTGTGAGTAACAACAACCTTTAATAATATTGCGCAATTTTAAAATTCAACTAGTAACCTTTTCTAGGGCTCTTTTACACCAACATTAGCTAGGCTAGAGATTTGGAATAGGTAGTGAGACACACTCTCCAAAGAACAAAACACACAATAACATCTTTTGATAAGGAGCGTCAAATTCCATTTGCAACATTTTGTCTTGGGAGGCCCTTCCCACACAAGGGTCAAACCTGAGGTCGCATTGAGATTGACAGAGTTACTCACGCTGCTTTGTTGATATCGGTGTAGATATTTCATGTATTATGGGGGTCACTTGAAGGTATACCCACAATGATGAGTGGAATCCTCTCAAGCTGATTTCGAGCTAGATACCCTGCCCTTGCGTGTAGATTGAACTGTCGACTATTGCCTGAGGCATCATTGTTGTTGGTGGTAACCTTAGTAGACTATCTTCTTAGGGTCTTACACTAGGTGACTGTGAAGGGGTAAGTCTTCACGGTACCTAGAATTGACGTTGGACAGAATCACTCGGTCTCCTTGGAGGGTATACCCATGATTGTGTGTGGGAGCTTGCACCAGGGTGTAAGTCTGTTAAGCAGGTCGTCAACGTAAATTTTCTACCCTAGCCCAGCCCCTTCTCGTCTCGTCATTGCGGCATTAGATTTCATCACCAACGAGTGACTTCGGAATTGGAAGGTCTTGTTTGCTTGGTATTGCTTCCTAGATTTTACTAGCGCATGTTTTTTGTTTACCCAAGTTGGCCATATAATTTCTTTTGTAAAATTCTAACTCGATCATAATTGACCCTCCACACCGTTCATGTAGAATGCAAGGCCTACCCCCAAAAGATCTGGAAGGTTCTCAATCCTTTCCTACCAACTCACCAGAGGGCTCTCCTCAATAGAGTGAAGTCCAAGACATTGTCACTCCACTAGTGGAAAGAACTAACTCTTTAGAATGGTTCTGAATTACCAATTCTCGAGAGGACTTCCGACTTCCTCCCCACTCTGAAAGATGTATTTTTCAAGTGAATTCTTTCAGAGATATAGTTGTTCAGTCTTCTGGATCACCAACCGGACCTTTCATAGGACCTGAGGGTCAAGATCCTTTTTGGACTACTGGCATTTTTAGACGAGATCTCTTTGGCTCCGGAGCAGGCATTGATATCATTGTCGCACCTGAGCTGCCCGAAACATCTGATCCAGACACAGTACCTTTTACTACTGCCTATTATTTTCTTGGTACATACGCTCTACTAGCTAACCACATCTTGACTATCCCTCTACAAACGGTCCATCACACAATGGTCCTAGATACTACGAGTCCTCACACCGGGATTACAACAGCTAGCCAAGCCCTCATTGGCACACCACTTTCGCCCAGATTCACCCCAACCCTTCCACCCAGATATCATGCATTCAATGCTTCTATTCCTACTCCTACACAAATCTCATTCAAGACTCCTAGAATTTCCACTACTTCTGGGCACCATCTAATTCCCGGTTTTATTCCGACACTTTCTCGACCCCCTTTCAGAGGACCTATTCCATCCTCTATTAGAGGCACCGAACCTAGTGGCACCATCCCATATTTCACACCTAATTACCATATTCCTGTTGGTGGACAATTTCACCAAGGAGGCCAAACCCAACCCCCTTTTCTAAAACAAATCCCAACTGGGACAGAACCCTATGGACAAAACATACCTCCATCCTTGGCCTAGTATTGGAATTATATTATACAACATAATCCTCACTCGACTGGGGGGAAACAGCCTCAAGATAGCTCCGTCATACCCCCTAGTATAGGCCAACCATATCCAGGCACGTCTAATCCTATTTGGGGCTCGAACGCTCAACCTCACACCCCTGTTCAAGGGCACAACCCTATGAATTACTTGTCTCCACACCAACCACTGAATCTTCTCGGATCTTCGCATTATATGAAAACTGCTTATGGTTCCACTGGTCTATCGATGAGACTCCCTCCCCAAAGTCACCAGTACCCACATGTGAATAGACAGCTACCCTTCTTAGCCACGCTGGACCTCCCTGATCTATCGAGGATTTTAAATGATCCGATCTGTCACTCTCCTCAATGGCCCACCATACTAGCCAAACTACCATCTGACATCCCTAAATTCAATGGTAAATCAGGAGAGGACCAGAACAATCATGTAATGACTTTTCACCTTTCGTGCTCATCCAAATCCTTGATGGATAACTCTATTCATTTACGCCTTTTTCAGCGAACCCTCACAGGTTCCATCATGAAGTGGTATATAGAATTACCACGAGGCTTCTTCACCGACTTTAACACCCTCTCTATGAATTTCCTCACCCATTACTAGTTACCGATCCGCTACGAAACGAGAACCAAGATTTTGAATTCTTTCAAACAAACCAAAGCCACTCATATCTCTTATTGCATTCATGAGTGGCGACGGAGACGATGTCTCATCAAACTCTAACTTTTCGATCAGTTGCTGGCAGAGTGGTTCACGAAATCATTCATGAACAATATCGCTCGTGACATCACCATGGGTGGAGTTGTCATAGAAGAACAGGAAATCAGTCGTTCTCAATACCTCGACCTCGTTTATTCACAAACAGGGACTCTTTACAACTTACTCCCTGATGCACCTTATCCTTTTACTTCCGCTACTTCAAATACTCCTATTGCTTCTCATGCAGTTGACGGTGTGATTGGCACTTTCCATGCCCAACCTTATTCCGTCCAAACCTCTAGCAACAACCCCAAACACATTTCTTCTAATGTTCAACATGCTTCGTCTCCTACCCCTCCCACCGACAAGACTTCTAAGGTAAACTCTGTTCAATCTACCCCCACTAGAAAAAATAAATCCAAAAAGGGAAAGGGTAAGAACAAGGAGGATAAAAATAATCTGCAATCTGAGAAAACCAAAACACCACCTGTTGATGATAGGGATAAGTGAAAACCTTGATACCCTTGTCTTATCTATGGTGATGATCACTACACTAAGGATTGTCCACGACGAGTTGAGGTTACTAAGTTCCTTCAAGGGACCACAAAACCCCCCACTCTGGCCATATTGTCACAACCCTTCCCCTGTCAACAACAGGCCCAATTGGTCATTCATGACCAACCTTCCCCCTCCAATACATCCTATGTCTTAATGTGTATAGGTGATTCAAAGAAAAATGGCATCACACTTACCACTCGAGCCAAATATTATTCTTCCTTCAAAGAGAAGGTTGATGGAATACCTCCTTCGTTGGTCCAACCATCTTCCATGACTCCATCTACCAATGGTCCTCTTCATCTTGAACGATTGAGCCTAGATACAGTCCTTCACCCTCCTCCAAAGGGTGTTGTGAGATCGGAAGAGCGTCGTGTAGGGAAAGAGTGTAGATCTCGGTG
>CBVK0100135733.1:0-14253 GCA_900067695.1 Picea abies
TTGATTTAGTCAAAAGGGGAAAGTTCTAGAAGGCATGGATGAAGGATCTAGAAGGGTTTGGAAAAGTGTGAAATAAGGGAAACCCCTCACTTCTCATTATTGTTATTTGATATCTTATCGAGTGCTCTTGTAGCCAACATTTTTCGTTGGGGTTTCGAGAAAAACCCTTCCATTGTTGGTCTTCTTTCCATGGTGCAATATCCACCCTAGCAAGGCAAGGATGAGGATCCATCCATGATATTAATTGGAGCTTTGTATTGGGTTTGTTTTTAATTTTGGGTTGTAGTGATCTAGTTGGAGAGGTTAAGGCACTTGGAGGGTTGGATTGCATATGTTGAGGGGCCCACAACATGATTCCATGTTTTTGGGTAGTATTGTTTGTTTTCCATTGATGTATTGAAGTTTCCATATCAACCATTGGATTTTTGTATTCATTCTTCATTCATAATAAATTATTCCATGATTCTCTTCTATTCCAAGTGTATGTAGGATGCTTGAAATATGTTTGACAAAATGTATTTAGTAGAATGAATGAAAACTATTTGTGGAAATATAACATAATTGCATAGAAATTCATAAAATCTATGGTTAGGTATATTGGGAATATTATAGTGGTATCAAAGTTGATGATATTGCCAACTTGTGATTACATCAGAGCACTTTCCTTGGATAGAGAAGAAATAAAAGAACAAATTGTAGAATTTTTTTGGAAGAAAAAAGGGGTGCCGCACTTCAGGCTCAGATCTGAAAATTTGTGAGAAGAATTTTCCAAAACAAATTGGGTATTTTAATTCCTCTCAGAAAAATTCCCAATTTCAAAAAAACATTAGCCAAAATGGAGTTCGGGAACTAAAGTTGTCATCGTTTTAATTTCAAAAGGGGTGCCGCACTTCAGGCTCAGATCTGAAAATTTGTGAGAAGAATTTTCCAAAACAAATTGGGTATTTTAATTCCTCTCAGAAAAATTCCCAATTTCAAAAAAACATTAGCCAAAATGGAGTTCGGGAACTAAAGTTGTCATCGTTTTAATTTCAAAAAATTTTCAAGGTTTTTCCAGAAAATGTCGCGCAATTTTACAGTATGGAGACAAGTCAAGAACTCGAGATAAAATTATTACAGGTATATCAGAACTATAAAAAAAAATATAGTACTATCAAAATAATTTTACAACATTGTTAGAGAGTCCCAATTTGTTGAATCTTCTATCCAGGAAGAAGAAGAGAAAAGGGTTCAAAACAACAGATATTGGTGAAGCAAAGACCTCACTTCATGAGGAAGGTTTAACAAGACCTCAAATTGATCTTTTGGAGGATCATGCATTTATCCATGAGGAGGATCTGGGAATATAGGAATACAAAACATTATGCTATGGGGAAACATCATAACTATCCGATGAGGCTGGGGGCATTAATGCAATGGATGGGTATACTTATGATGAATGAACACAAGAAGAAGAAGTAGGATCTTATGATGATTTGTTCCAATCGACCTATCTTGAGGGTCCAACATATATTACTATGTATGGTGAGGGAATTCCAAGTGTGTTAACACTTCCAATTGATGAGTATTCATCGCCATATATAAGTTATGATGTCGACGATGATGAGGACATGTTTGTACCTCAATAGGGTTTGGAAGACCAATTATTGGTCAAGGAGGAGTATATTGTGCATGTGTTGACAAGGGAAGACGATACTCATAAGTATATTGAATATCTTATGTGGAAAAATCATATGGATGAGAGACAAAAAGGAGTTCCATATGGGATCACTAGTGCTCAGTTATGCATCATTAAAGAAGCACTAGAGTAGATGAAATATGATTACACGCAAATTTTCATGGATAGGGACCTTGCTCTTAAGCTCGTTGAAGATATGGAAATGGAGATTGAGTAGTTTTGTTACTAGCTCAATTTGGCATGTAATCTTCAACAATAGAGACTCCATAATATTCGGTAGAAGTGACACATGAGTGCATGGGTGGCACTCATGAGCTGATGGAGGATCGTCTTGTGACGATATAACATGATGAGAATTTAGAGTTTCAGGTATTTAAGGAGAAAATTGACAAAAATGTTTTTGATTGTGCACTTGTCTTGCATTGTATGTATCATGAGCCATTTATTTTGTCTCAAGGATTAGCTACAAAGATGGTAGTTGAGAAAATTCCTTGTGCACCAACCAACAATGAATCATATGCACCAGTTGATTTGGGGATTTAGTATAGGACATATGTGGATACATCACTCTAGGATATAGGTTCAGTTGATATTAGTAGTGTGATTGATACAATGGCACATATACAATACAAGATGGTACATGGTGATACAATAGTGTGTGGTGGGATACAACAACATACAACGATATACAATGGTATGCAGTGGTTTTTTTGGATATTTTCCTTGGGGTGACCTCTAGAAAGAGACTTCAGACATATCATTGAGTTTGGTTCACCTAGGATCAATGAGTGTATGGATGATCCCCATGGAGAGGTATATCACTAAGAGATTGATATTTGAGTGGGATATCACCAGAGTAGAGACAAAGAGTAGGATACCTGTAGGGTTTCTCTTAGATGCTACCTTGATTTCTTGGTTGTACCATTGGAGTTGATGAAGGATCATTTAAGACAGTTAGGTGAGACATGGGGCATGAGGGAGAGCATACTTAGGCATGGGATGAAGTACTCTTGAGATATTAATTTCCGATCAGGTTATCTTCTGGATAGGGAAAGTGAGATTGACATGATGGATGTTGTACATCATGGCCATGTGATTATTATGTCGGATGTAGAAATACATCGGGAGGAGATCATTGATACTTTTCTCTCTTAAAGACAGGGGCAATGGTATCTAGTGTTATTTTTTGATGCCAACAGTATATTAAACATGACATGGAGGGTTCACCCGAGTCATATGAGTGAGGCAGGTAGGATTATATCCATGTCAGATTTCTTTCATTTGGGCTATATCGTCAGAACACAAGAGGGGATACAAATTATAGTGTATCAGTTCATAGAGATTCCAGTTGATAGAGTGGAGGATTCCATTATCCACTACAGAGGTTGTACTCATATAGTCCCCGAGTCCAAACATAGGGAGGTGATTATGAGGGATATGTGTGATTCTCCTTTTGTAGGGAATTATGGGTACTCACATGAGTATGAGGCACCATAGGTGACATGGATACTTTCTATGGGTACTCACATGAGTATGAGGCACCATAGGTGACATGGATACTTTCTAGGGAGGTATTTAGAATTCTCGTGCAGTTTGGCAGGATCCAAACAGACCAATAGGCACATAGTTGATTCACGGTATTATGATTACACAAGATGAGGGCATACCATGGACTTGGTTCATTTTGACACTGACGGTTAGCAGTATGGTGCAACAATAGTTAGTAGGTATTAGGAGTCATGGACTTCCTATTTGGTAGTAGGATCCGAGAATTCATTCGAGTGATGAATTTATTCATATGATGGTCAACAAAATCATGAAAGTGATTGGTCTACATGATTTTTGGGATGTTATCAAAGGAGAGGTAAAGACTTACTCTATAGGGAAGGGAAAACTTGATTCGAGCCATGTACTTTAAAGCTTATAATTTAGTGAGACACTTTCACATGTGAGGATTCAGGATGGTGGCATCATTCCCTTCAGGGATATCAACTTAGGGTTCCAGGAGAGGAGGATGAAAACTAGGTGCATTTGTCCGATGATGGTGATCAGAGTGGTGAAACGTCAACATGGTGGTACCTTTCAAAGATTATTTTGGGACCCTAGGATTACAATGCTTGATAGTTAAACTATTATTAGAGAGGAGAGCACCAAATTTGAATTTCCATAGTTTACTTTTGGGAGGTGTAGGAGCAGTTTCTTGGAGGAGTTGTGTTATGAGGGGTTGACCATGTTTATGCAACCTATGATTTCCTGGCTTATCATGGGAAATCGGGTGGATTCTTGTATCATATCCTTACATACTAGTGTTATGAGTAGAGAATACTTCATTTCTTACAGGCTCGTGTGGGATCCTGGTGACTTTACCATCTATGGGGTTCAGGCTCGTGTGGGATCCTGGTGACTTTACCATCTATGGGGTTCTTGTGACTGCACAAAGGGACTTTGTAGATGATATGTTGTGAGACTGTCTATATGATACTTGGATGATTGTTGTAAATAGGAGGTGCAATCCACTTTTCCTTTTGATACTTGGAGACAAGGTGTAGTGGGTGTCCTATCATTTGATGACCACATAGACTTCTCTATGATGTCTAATTTTATAGTTGGGATACATTGAATAAGTGTGATGCTTGGTAGTGGATGCAATCCTTCGAGGAATTACAGTTTGTGGATGCATAGTGGGCATGATGGTTGGATAAATATGATCAGAGTGGTGTAGCATCAACGTGGTGGTTCTTTTATGAGGATAGATTGGGACCCCAAGATTTTAGTAGGAGACAGTGTGGTAGCTCACACAGAGACGAGAACCGTTTTTTTCCTTCATGAGATTGGTTCCCTAGAAAAGAAGTACATTGATGAGTTGATTGATCTATTTCAGCACCGAGTGGCCTTTCTTGCTAGAGGTTTTCTGGACACATATTATGTTCAGACATTGCCAAACCATGCCTTGAGCGAAGCATGTTTCACATCTTATAGGGTAGTTTTGGATCCTAATATCATCTTTAGTGTCAATTTGGATCAATCAATGGAGCGTCAAGTCATGATGCCATTGCTTCAAGACAAACAATTTGTAATCATTTTCAGTGTCAGTCTGGATCTATCAATGGAACATCAAGTCATGATGGAATTGCTTGAGAACGAGAAATATTTGGGAAGGGAGGATGTGTCATGTCCCCATTTTGTAGTACAAAGGAATTTTGTGGCTTTTTAATGTTTAAATAATAATTGAAGGAGAAATAAGGGTTATATTTGATTTGGTCAAGAAGGGGAAAATTCTCAAAGAGTTGATTTAGTCAAAATGAGAAAGTTCTAGAAGGCATGGAGGAAGGACCTAGAAGGGGTTGGAAAAGTATAAAATAAGGGTAAACCCTCAGTTCTCATTATTGTGATTTGATATATTATTGTGTGCTCTTGTAGCCAACATTTTCATTTGTGTTTTTGGAAAAACCATTCAATTATTGGTCTTGTTTCAGTGGTGCAATATCCAGCCTAGCTAGACAAGGAGGCAGATCCATCCAAAATATTCATTGGAGCTCCATCTTGGGTTTGTTTTCAGTTTTGGGTTGTAGTGATCTACTTGGAGAGGTTATGGCACTTGGAGGGTTGGATATCATATGTTTAAGGGGGCATGACATGATTACAGGTTTTTTGCTTGTGTATTATGTTTTCCATTGATGTATTGCAGTTGTCATAACAACCATTGCATTGTTGTATTTAGTCTTCATTCATAATAAAATATTCCATGATTCTATTATGTTCCAAGTGTATTTAGGATGCTTGCAATATTTTTGATGAAATGTCTTTAGTAGAATGAATGCAAAATATTTGTGGAAAATTAACAAAATTGCATAGAAATTCATAAAATCCCAGCCTAGATCTATTGAGGATATTACGTAGCTCTAGGATAATTATTTATGAGTGAATTATATCTTTCAGTGACTCAAAAGGTATCCTTTGGTGGTATATGAATAATTTTATTGCCAAGATGCTAAAAATTATTTATATCTTAAATCCTACATCTCCATTAATATGAAGATGGCACATTTTCTCTCTTAATATGCTTTCAATCAACTATTTATCATGCCACTTGTGATACTACTTTTTTAGAGATTTCGGTAAATTTCTATGGATAACCTACTAGAGAATTCGACAAATAATTCACGTAACATAGCTAGATGCCATAGTGAAGTGCTACACATTATACTGTTGAAGGCCTCAATGATATTATGGAATCACTATATCATGTAACATATTTATTTTCTAGTTAATACTCCCTTAAATTTACACTATGTTTCTCTCTGTGTGAGAGATAATGAAAATACTAGTAATCAAAATTCAGTTAGTAATAATTACAAACTATTTTTTTTCACCATAAACAGGTAATCCCAAGAACCTACAACCTACAAGGACCTCACTTAGTCTACAAAAATATTATCAAATGATTATCATTTTTTATGCAACTACTTGTACAACTACAAACAATCCCATCTTGTCATTAAGAATGGTAAAATTCTTTTCCAAGTTGAGATCATCATTCTAGTTATTCATTGCTACCCTCTATTTGCTATGTTTTATTAGAATATTAAGGATGAGTGGTTTCTTTCTAGCTAATTATTTCCTCATCTTGTATTTAAGTTCAAAACCTACAAAAATAATATTCTTATCAACTCCTACTTATTCCTGACAGGCAAATCCTCAAGCAACTAGAGAAGGATATAGTGATCTTAAGAGTTTTTTCTAAAATTGATTTCAAGAGTTTGAATTTACCTCTAACAAGTCAAACAAACTAACAATGTGAGCTTATCTATTGAATTCCACTGAATAATTGGAAAGATCAACAACAATAGCCCCAATCACTTACCAAGGAGAAATGACAATCGTCCCATTTAATAAAAAACAACAACACCATCTACTTTCCCATCATCGACCATCTTGTTAGCATTATTCATTGATTGTTTCTTTCACAAATCAGGGAGACCTTCATAAGTCAATAGGTACCTTATCATATATTATATTCAGTCAGTATTTTGATTTCACAAGTAAATAAGGGGTGTTGCAGAGAAACAAGTCCCTACCATCGATGAACATAAAAGGCATAGCATTGCTACTAATTGTCATTGACGAATAGAAAATGCATAGATTTGATACTCAAAATGTGTTTGTGAAAGATATATGAGACATTAAACCATTGGCATTGGTGCATTTGTGGCGCATTTGTCAATAGATCATATTTTATTATGGACGATATATGAGACATTAAACTATTGACATTGGTGCATTTGTGGCGCATTTGTCAATAAATAATATTTTAAATGAATTAGCTAATTTGCACTAGTAACCTCAATTGAATTATTAAAAATATCGAAGTACATCATTTTAAAATATAGTTAACTATTGAAAAATGAATTAAGCTACTAGGGAATGTTTGCTTTCATGTTTAAATATGTTGAAAGACTAGAAGGTGGTGGTTGTTCAATTACCCGTGTTCCTAGTATATTGTGCATGCGTTTGGACAACATGTTGTCCATCTTTATGATGTATGTTGTGTATGTCAGTGACCTCAATTGAATTACTAAAACTATCCAAGTAAGTAGTTTTAAAATATAATTAACTATTGAAAAGTGAACCAACCTACTCGGATTGTGTTCCTTCATGTTTAAATACTTTGAAACACTTAAATGTGGTGGTTTTTCGATTATCCATGTTCCTAGTATATTGTGCATGCATTTGCATGTTGTCCATATGTTGATGTATGTTTTCCATTTGTCTTATGTGATCTGTTCATTAGTAGGTGCTAGCATTGCCACACATTTTTGAACATGCCCACCCAAGTCAAGGGTTCGACTCAGTGAAGAGTACAAGCAATGAGAGAAGAAGCAGGTTCATGGAAAGTAGTGAAATCAAGGGCATTGAGATGAAATCGTTCATTTCCTAAAGCATCATGCAACGCTCATACTATGTTTATGAAGCAGTATTCACCATAGGTGATGAGATGATTCTCAAAGGAGGCATTAACAAAAGATACTACAGTTTGGAGGGACATTAATGGAGAAAAATCACATGCTAACTCAAATCCGAGAAGGATGAGTAGGGTAGTTGGACGGTCATGCGACAACGCTCATGCAGAAAATAGACAATAAATGCAGATAGCCATGCACAGCCATTAGGTAAAATGAAGACAATCAAGTCAGATAACCATACATAGAAATGCATCAACAAAAAATAATGTGAGCAAGTGGACTCAAACCAAGAAAATATTGGCAATTAAGGGGGTTGACTATTGTTTTGGCTGGACTTATTCTTTTGTAAGCCTCTAAAACTATTAAAGATTAATTTTTTCCATGTCAAATATTTTCTTAATTATAGTTCTTCTTCTCGCATATCTGAACGAAATGGATCAATATTGACAATGGTCATTGCTTGGCTCACAACATGAGGATCGTCGAAGGTCTCTTCTCAGAGGAGTCGGGTTTAGGTATGCCTTTAGATTAAACCTAATCTTTTGTAATGGCTTGAATCATTCATAATCACTAATTTTAATAGGCTTGGAGTGCATTGACAAGAAAAAGGAAGAAATCTAAGAGAAACCGTAAATTATTCTTCGTTTGCTTGAAATCTCTTAAAAAAAGAAAAGGAAAAAGGAAGAAATACTACCTCTACATCATGTGTACAAGTAAAGGCCCTTTGAAGGAATGCCTCATGAGGATATGAATTATCTCATGAGACACAAAATTGTTGACAACATTCAAATAAAAATTAACAGAGCAAATATGTTAAAATATATGGTGGCATGCTTTGACCATTTAACATGTATTTGTTTGAGGTATTTCTTGTGCATTATGTTTTTCTAGTACCAAGGTTCGTTTTCTCCTATACAGAGTCAGGGAAACACTTGATTTTTGTTCAGCCTCGACATATAGTAGGTAGACCACCTTTTTCAAGTCCTACGGTAATGTCATTTTTTTTAGAAAGGTAAAGTTATCACCTGTTTTAGTCATTTTCAAGACATTTTGACCATTAGGTCATTAAAAAGAAGTTGGTTGAATATTTCAATGTTCATTCTGACATTACATTGAGCTCAATAAATTCTAAATGCTTCTATGTAACCCTGGCATGTTGCCATCATCCATGGTTGCAGTAGTGGGTGGTGGAAGCTCTAGAGAAATCAAAATTCGAAGTAGTAAATTATCCTACTCATCCATTTAAAAGAGAGAGATCAAAATTCTAAGAAAAAAATTATCATACTCTAGATAAATCAAAATTGGAAGCAGTAAATTATTCTACTCATCCATTTAAAATAGAAAATAGAGCAATTGAATTTCTAAGAACTAATTTTTTTTGCTTGAAATCTTTGAAAGAAAAAGAAAAAAGGCAAAAAGCCCTTTGGAGTAATTATCTCATGAGAATAGAAATAATTTCATGATCTTCGATTTAAATATTTCAAAAATAAATACACTATGTAATAACTGCAACAATGAGTTTTGAAGAAGAGAAAATGAGGTAAGCACCCTGCAATTTTTATTTTCTTTCCAAAGTCAAGAAATCTACTGAATATATATATATATATGAAAAAATATGAAAATATATATTCCAAAACAAGAAATCTTTTAAGAAAGGCAATGTTGCATTATAATTCTTTGTAGTTATGCAGACTAGTGAGAAGTCTGAGAGAAATGGACAGACATTGATTTGTAGAAAATAGATGCTGGAAATATTGGTTGGAAGCCATCAAAATTCAAAGATAAACGGACAGATAAATGGATGAACCCTAATTTCCACCAAAGGAAGTGGATGCTAGAAATGTTGGTGGGAAGCCAAGAGAAGCCAAAGATAAATGAACAGAGGAAAGGAGGAAATAGAGGCAAATGAATAGAGGAAAGGAGGAAATAAAGGCAAATCTTGGTTAGAAGCTAGGAGGAAGGGTTGGAGAAAGCCACCTAAGCATGCATGTTGGTGTATATGTGGCAACCGAAGAGTAGTCAGGCTATGGGATGATGGTTCAAGGAAATCTTAATATATGGAATACTAACAAAAAATGTTAACTAACTAATGCTATCTTTGGAGATAACATTAGTTCACTTCAAAACATGTACAACTTGGTATACCCTACTTTCCTAAGTTAAAACTCCTTCATCACTTACCTCGGTATGAGGCCAAATAAGACTCTCAAGTTTTCTATTAGTTAAAACAAATAGTATATGTATTTGATAGGACTAGAAAAAGTATAAATAGATTAAATACTAAACACTTAGGGTTAAGATTCTTGGTTTTTGTTAAAGACTGATTCAAAACGAAAACCATTTACAATAATCTCGTTTACAATAACCCCTGGGAGTAATAATATTCTTATCAAAACAAATCCATATCGACATATGTATATAAGCAATATGTTCAACAAGTCACATCCAAAATTAACAATTATATCATGGAGAAATGGAAATTTTACACATAGCATCCCATATTAATAGAGTTTCCAAAAATATATCTATTTCTCGTTTATACTAATTATTGAAGAAGAAACAAAAAATTATATCTTCAAAAAGCACATGGACTTGAGGAAGCATAATATAATATTCATTCATCACTTCTAACCTACAAAAAATACCATTTATCTTACCAAGTCAATGTTTACATTTAATTGAATCGAATATTAGTATATTGTTGGGATCCGGCCTACAATCAATATTGTATTTAGAAAAATTAATTAAGAGAAGATAAAACAATTATATAGCACACATATGAAAATTGGGAATGATATTCTTTATTTTATGGTTAATAATGGATAAATGAATATTAGTTTTAAGAAGTTTCTCATGGATTTTCACATTTAAATAGGATATTTTCAAGCGTTTTTATGTATATGGAAAGCCAAATACTTGAGAAACCTTCACCTAAATTAATGTAATTACTTGAGAAACCTTCACCTAAATTAATGTAATTGCAAGGTGTGTTGTCACCATTCAACAATATTCACCTTGAAAACAATTTCCCGATACTTTTCTCAACGAACAATCATCACCATTTCTTATAAATCAAGAGAAGTCGAATCAACCATCACCATTTCCTACAAACCAAGAGAATCCAAAACACCACCACAACTTCTCTAACAATACAAGTTGCATGAACAGGTGTGCATAGTTTGTTCTAGTCTAGACCAGTCCACCTCCATCAATAACCTGAACCTGAGGTACATATCCTCTTGTCCAAATATCCTGAATCATCATAACTATAGACTAATCATTGCATCCACTGTAGGTTATACTCGTTCTTCTTATACATTGAAGCATCCATTTCCATTTTCTTTACCTAGTTTTTCCTTTTTTCCACTGACAACACCAACTGCATGTGAAATATTTCAACATTCCATCGCAACCATCAACATTTATACTACATTTTCATAAGGTACATGAGACATAATCATTTTCTTCTTTACTACTAGGATATAAACTTGAAGAAAACTTACAATAGAAAGATAAAGATATATTTATCGGCTTCACAAAGTTCATACACAACCTCATCAATGACAAACACAAATTACATTTTTTCTTGTCTTTGTGTACTTTTATGCCCAAAACTTGTTTTGTTTCTCTTAGATCCTTCAAGTCCTAGCCCATTGAGCCTTGAACTTGTTGATCCCAACAATGCTTTGCTTGCAACAAGCATATCATCAACACAACACCAAGATAATGAATATGTTATAAACATAATGATTATACTCACTTCTTAAGAAACTTTGGCTCACCATGAAGGAATCAAACATCTTCTTAAGAAACTTTGGCTCACCATGAAGGAATCAAACATCTTGTACCATTTCCTACTTACCTTAGGCCATACAATAGTTCTTCGAGTTTGTAAACAAATCTCCCTTTGTGATTATGAACTTCTCATGATAAATATTTCTGCTACTTGTGATTTTCGAGCAGTAGGATAAGTAGGATCCCACAATCTCCATTCCTTAGCTCCATCTCTATATCCATGAGAGATATACTTCCTTGTTCCCTTAACCAAATCTTACCAAGCCACCAAAGTGAACCTTCACCTCTCACCTCTAGGTTGATTTCAATGGAATATCCTAATCCCTTTTAAAAAGTTTATTACATGCAATCCATGTGATACTAAAATTCCATGTACCCAAAACCATGACTTTTGACCTAACTTTCCCTCTTTTCCCATGACCAAAATCGTCCATGATCTTGATATCATCACCATATCCATTGTTACAGATGTTGCATGTAGTATCGCATATGTCCCTAGCATGGCCCTCGCTCGTAGATGTAAAGCCTCCTTTTCTTCCACCTCATCCCATTTTTCACATGTGCTGGGGTTTAACACAACTCCGGAAAATACATTAAAGAAAAAGCTCAATGCCACAACACAACTCCGGAAAATACATTAAAGAAAAAGCTCAATGCCACCAAAGGGTTCCGTTACCTCATCCCATTTTCCGCATGTGTTGGGGTTTAGCACAACTCTATAAAATATATTAAAGGAAAAGATCTGGGGTTTAACATAACTCCGGAAAATACATTAAAGAAAAATCTCAATGCCACCGTAGTCTTCCGTTGCCTCGTCCCATTTTCCGCATCTGCTGGGGTTTAACAAAACTCTGAAAAATATATTGAAGAAAAATCTCAATGGCACCAAAGGGTTCCGTTGAAATATTTGGTCGCTATGTAAACAGCCTGCCAACATTCCTTCTCTACCCAAATGGTGAGAACTGATAAAGATCGGGATGGGTGCCACGTCCAAGTCGACAAAATAGATCTATAACAAATGGATTTGGGCTCGAAACCATGAACACCCAGAGGACCAAATGGATCAAGCCTTCACGAGGTGGACCACCCCAAATTCCACCGGGAATCTGTTGTCCCCCCACCCATCTGTACCAATATGCCATCATGGACCGTTGGGCTGTAAAAGAATGGCTACACCAACTCAAGCCAATTACATCAACTCTACATTTCGAACACTACAACAACATCCTGCGGTCCAGGCCCACACGGATGTCGCTAATGCAGACGCTTTTGTGCATGCTCTTCACGCTCCCATGGTCAACACCCAGGCCCCTGCCCCTATTCCATCTCGGGAAGTTGCCATACCTACCGGTGCTCTAGTTTCAGCTCTACAAGATCCTACGCTCGTCCTCTGTTGGCCATCGGGTGTGCACTCGGTATACCCCAGGTTTGTGGTCATTTCCCTCCATGAAGTTGACCCATTTTTCTGCTCTTCTTGTATGCACAGCGAAACCCAGCTTCAGTTCTAGCAAAAATTACAGGAACAGCCAGTGCGGGAACCCTTTCACAGACATAATGTTTTCGAAAAACCTTCTCCTCCCTACATAGCCACGGAAATTCGATTCGGCCTCTGATCTCTGTGTGCGAATTACCAGTGACCGGACTCTCCTTATCTGTCTGTGAAGCAATTCATCATTCCATCACCTGTTGGAAACATGTTAATGAATTTCCTTATGCATATATATATGTACATGCGCATTCATGCAATCTACTTATGAATTGTTCATGTAACTATGTGATCTATTCATGATCAGTCTGTGTAACTAAGTGATAGATGTTATATATACTAGCATACCTATAGAGGTAGAGGTACAATGCGAGTAAAAGCAAGTACATTGTGTGAGGAGAGGATGGTTGTATGCTTGGGTTGGCTATTGTAATTCTCGGTTGAATAGAAGAAGATCGATAATCATTGCCAGTTGTTTTTTTCCCATTTTGAGTTTCCACATAAATGACTATGTCAAGTATATGATTGATGTGCATGGTTTTATGAGTGTTTGATCTTGCTTGCTTATGCTCTGGTTTTTATACTTTGTTTTTCTTCCACTTCCTAACAAATGGTATGAGAACAAGTTGAAAAGGTGTCATAACTGAACCAAGGCGAATTGAGTGCAGGTGTCCGGTAAACACAAAAGGCTTAAAGTGATCAACTCTCCCTAGAAAGTGTTAGAGATGCGCTGACGCGCGCAAAAAACTTAAAGTGATCGACACTCCCTAAAAAGTGTTAGGGATGCGCTAACGCTCTTACACAGCGTGCCTGATTCCAACACCATCGAGTGTCGAGATATCAATGCTCACCATCCATAGCAAAGGAGCGTTGATCTCAAACTGGCGCTCCCTTTCAACACTACGAGGAGTGTTGATCTTCAAAATAAATTTTTGTATGGTTTAAAGTTTATTCACATGCCATGTAAGGGTTTTGTCTTATGGTTTAAAGTATAAAATAAAGTTTTAAAGGATTTTTATTTTGTCTAAACTTTATTCTAAATCACAACAAAACTTTATTTAAGAAGGTTTTTTTAAATATATTATATATATAGTTTAGATTAAATTTTTTTCCAAATATATTTTATTATAGTTTTTTTACTAGCAACAATTGCATTTATGTAAAAAGTGGTTAATATTCCATTTTCTACCTTTCTAAAATTAATGGGGTTGATTGGCGTATATCAACTACTTTTTACATAAATGTGTTTGTTGCTAGTTGACGTCCTCCATACATAGATACAACCATAAACACATATATACATTTTAAATGTAATAATTAAGTATTATTTA
>CBVK0100135734.1:0-14252 GCA_900067695.1 Picea abies
TCTCTCTTGTATTGTGTGTCTTCTGTGTTTTGTTTCTGCATTTATTTTATTGTTCCGCGGTCCTGTTTTTCTAACACCCCCAACACTATTATTGGGAAATGATTAAGAGAAAATCATCATCATTGAAGGACCAAAGAATAAAAACATGTTGTGGTGGTAGTCGGGTTTGAGTAAGAGAAAATCATTTGTCCAGGTTGTAGTTGTAACTCAACGAAGGTCCTAGAATGAGGTGATAATTCTTCAAGGTAAATGATGGCTTTGGACTTCATTGGGCTAGTTTCTCAAACTCTCTCTCTCTTCGATGGTTTCTATGGTGATGAATCAGGGATATGTTTAAAGAACATCACCCAAAAACTGACCCTCTAATTGAACCAAGTGTTATAGCTAGAACTTGGCCTAGTTACTCATTGACCCATGTGAAGTAGATCCTAAGGAAGAGCTCCATCAGGAGAGACCACCACCATCCTCCTGTGTTTTTTTTTCTGGAAGTAGAGGATGGAAGAAGGGGACCTCAAAGCCTAGTGGAGAGGATAACCCACAGTCTTGGGTTATCTGCTTCAACAAAGGTGATTATCCATGGTGATAGGTGAACTAACTATGGGACTAAAGAGTTGGCATACTATTGTAGCTTTGAAGCACAGTTCAAGGAACTATGTGGTGCTCGGTGGTGCCATGCTAGTGAATAATAGGGTGGGACCTTTTCTAATCTATATCATCCATCTATGTGACTGGAGTATATGTTGTGCTACAAAAAAGGTGAATTATGTCTACTATGTACTCTTCTATCTAATGTATGTCCTACGCTAATCCTACCCTATATAATTCCAGGTTGGATAAATAAGGCTAAATGACAGGTGACCCCTGTAGGACATAATACATCTTCAACCTAATGTCATTAACAAGTCCCTTGAGCAGTTGTCTTTGTAATGTAGCTAGCTTGGAAACACCATAGTTTCTAATGTAGACCAAGTGGAAAATACCCAACCAACGCATACATAGCTTGCCAGGGTTTTGTAAATATTTAATATTGTATAACAACACCAATGATCCTGGCTGTATAATTTTATGGTAGATGTTGCGATCATTTCATGCCTTTTGTCTCTATTTATCGACCACTTGGATGAATCCTGCCATCATATGGTCCTACTCTAGCTCCATGAGTTTATCTAACCTTTGTTGAAGAGACTACGCATCTATCATCCGAGTTGCTAAAGCAACACAAAGGCTAGGAACAACAAATTCTAGCGACGTGAATTCTTATTTATCGTGGACCAATCAAAATTTTGTGTGCTTCTTCAGCTTTTTACAAGTTGTTATATATGCCCGTAACACTATGGGGATCCTCTGATCCCAATCGTTACACTGGACATTACAAACTTTGGTTAATGCATGTTCTAAAATTTTATTGAAATCTTCAACTATACATTTGCTTGAGGATGATAGGGAGTTCTCTTTTGGTAATGGATCATGAACTCATGAGTGAGTTCCCAAATGGTCTCATTCAGAAAATGTGATCCCTAATCATTCATCGGTACCTTTGGACAACTGAATCCGGTAATCACATTCTCAAAAATGAATCGTGTTGTTGTTTCTACTGTGCAATCCTTAATTGGTGCAACTTTGGCCCATAACGTCATATATTCAATGGAAATAATAATATAGCACACACCCATATGATGTGATGGAGATTTGATTGGGCCCACAAAATCAATTTCCCATTTCTCAAATGGTTCTAATACAATGACTAAAAACAAAGGGAGCTAGTCTCTTTGGCAAGGCTTTCCAGTCCATTGAAAAATGTTGTAGGATTTACAATACTCCTTGGCATAAAAAAAGAGTGAGGGCCACCAAATCCTTACATGTAGAATTTTTCGCGTGGTTTCCTTGCCAATAGTGTGTCCCCCTGCAATACCCTCATGTGCTTCATACAAAATTGGGTCACGTATTTTAATACTGAGAGGGGGGGTGAATCGGTATGAGCACTTTATACCACTTTTAACCAAAATATATATTATTTCACTTTATCAACAGTGTTCAATAGTTTATCATCAATGTATCATCTATGATTTCATTCAATATATATATCATAAGCATGTAATCATAAGCAACATCACATCAAGAACACAATACACCAATATTTACGTGGAAACCCAAATGGGAGAAAACCATGGAATGCTTTCTTATATATATCAAGAATTCATTCATAGGAAGTACCAACTTCCCAATTCTCCAGCTGCAACTGTAAAGAGGCTAAAACCCCCTATTTATAGGCTCCAAACTGAAGGAAGCTACAACTCCCTAAATTCTCTAGCTCTAACCAAAAGGAGGATACAATCCCTTGGGTTCTCCGGCTCCAACCGGAAGGTGGCTACAACCACCTAGTTCTCAGGCTCCAACCTGAAGGACGCTCCAACTCCTTGATTCTCCAACACCAATCAGAAGGAGGCTACAACCCCCTTTCCTTTCCCCCTCCTGTCACCCTAAAATATAAGTGTAGACCAACTATCACTACCACAATCACTACCACTGTCACTTCCACTGTCACTTCCACTTCCACTGTCACTGTAACTATCACATCAACTTGTAACCTGTCATTGTATCCAACCTGTCACCTACCAACCTGTCCAACCAATCATTGTCTCATGCACGATACCAAATCCACTCTCATCCACATACAACACATTCCAAAATCACCAAGAGCATATCTCAAACCATATGCTCAACATCACCAAAACATGCCTCTACCAAGCATGTACCAAGATCACCACATACCATCACAAGATATGTGTCTCAACCAAGTGCCAACCTGTACCATGCATCAACCTGTACCTCAACCTGTACCATCAACCATGTACCATAACAAGTGCATCAACCATGCACCAAACCTATATCATCAACACATGTAGCATACCATGTTCCAACCTTGCACATCAACCATGTACATCAACCATCAACACCTATACCATACCATGTTCCAACCATGCACATCAACCATCAACACATGTACCATACCATGTGAAAACCATGCACAAACCTCCACCAATATTCCAATATCACCAAGATGTGCCTCAAGCACTATGCCAACATCAAGTGTCCAACATGCACCTCAATCATGTGCCAAACCAAGAACCAAGCTATGCCTCAACAAGTATTATACCAACATAAAAAATACATGCATCTAATCATGTACCTCAAACCATGTGCCTCAAGTATGTGCCAAACATGTGTCTCAAATATGTGCCAACCATATGTCTCAAATATGTATCAACATCACCGAGATATACCTCAACCAATGCATCAAAGATATGCCTCAACCAAGTATCGTATCACTCATGATATGCCTCATAAAGAAAGTATCAAAACATCCCCAAGAATTACCAGCATCATAGAACATTTACCTCAGGTATATGCCTCAAACCATATGTCGGTTTCTCAACCAAGATACCAAAAACATGCCTCAAGCATGATCCAAAACTCAACCATGTACCATCTCCTAATCATCAAAACACATATAAAGCATACCTATTAACTTTGGAGTACCTGCAACATCTGATCTCAGACCAACCTGGGAAATCTTCAACTTCAACACCTTGGTACAAGCGTTCTTCTCAATTCTACAAGTGTCGCACTATACATACACTAGTTGAACCGTGAGTATGCCTTGCTTGACATATATAGAACAACCTGTGATTTCCTCGCTAGAAATATATAGGATGATCTACGAGGCTGACTCTAATTAGGGTTTCCTCAAATTTTCCTGCTCTCTTTTGCAATCTAGAAAATCTCACACTTCTCCCACTTTGCTACCTCAAAATTCTCTGTCGCAAACTAGCCAAAAGATCACAATACTAGACCATAACATTCACAAGATAGATGTTAAATGTAAGTGTGTGAGTGTACTTTTGAATGACTCCTTGAGGTATTTATATACTTTTGTTTGGTAACCTCTTCCCTTAAACTTAGGGCTTCTATAGATTTCTTATTGCAACCACTTTACCCTTTCATTCATTGACTTGTAACCAACTGGGGCTTCTTGACCATTCTTAGGGGCTTCCAACTTCACAAGGCCATATCTCCCTAACCGTGAGGAACCACGTGGCGTACCAAATATCACCTGAAATGACACGATGAGTAATATCCATCCATGATAGTCTTACCTACAATTTCTCTTTCCTTCATGTCCATATTCCTCAACCAAAGTTGGGTCTCATAACCACACCTCCGGGGATACATGTAGACTATATCAAATGTACCCAATTAACTCACCATAAATCTCAATCATACAAATATCAATCAACTGTACAAAATCTCTGGACCTCTCCAAGGGTTGACATCAATCTCTAAGGGTTGACATAAATGACAACTAATTGTCCAAACCAACTGTCCAACAATCACATTCATGTTCCAAGGCACATCTGCATAGAATGCTATCAGCTCCTAGCTTATACAATTTTCCGAAAATATGATGATAGTCTACACTACGAGTCACCGGTTAACGACGTTGGGCTGGAGTAAAATCTCTTGGAGCTTGTTCGAACATGAGGAATTCAACAATCTCATCTAATTGATTGGGCACTTCTTCGATGCAGAAATGTTGTGCATCACGGATTTCATCATAGAGACTCTGACTAGCTTCATCAAATTCAATCCACGACAGGTGATCTGGTCCAACATTGTATTTCCCCATCTTCACAATGACTTCAAACTTGAAATCCTGAAAGATCAGCAACAACGACATATTCTCCCTCCCAACATTGGTTTGTTGACCAAATACTTGAGCATTGATAGTCAGTGAAGAACTTAAACAAGGTCCCCAACAAGTAATGGAAAAACTTATGCAATGTATACACCATTGCGAGGCCCTTGTGCATGTTTGCGGTACATTTTTTTTCTATGTCAAACAGCTTGCGAATGAAAAAATATACCGGATGATCAATATTTTCTTTGCATGTCTACACAAGAACTTCCCCCAATGAAATGGACGAAGAATCCACATGAACATGAAAGAGCTTAGACCAATTGAAGAAAACCAAGATTGGTGCAGTGAATAGTTTTTTCTTTAGAGTATCCAAAGCTTCCTGACATGTCTGTGTCCATATGTACTTGGTATCTTTATAAAGAAGCTTCTCCAAAGGGGCTGCAATTTTTTCATAGTTTTGAATAAATCGTTGATAATATCCTATGTGACCCAATGTTGTGCGCAACTTGCAAACTGAATTAGGGGCCACCATATCCAATATGTAGGTAATATTATATTGATCAACTAGCAATCCATCCTTGCAAACTACGTGCCCCAGTAATGTGCCAAAAGGTGTACAAAATATGCACTTCTTTAAATTCAGAGAAATTTGGAGCTGCCGACATTGATCCAACATCAGACGAAGGGATTGCATGTGTTCTTTTAGAAAGCTAAACACTTTCTAGTCATCCAAGTAAACCTCAAGGAACTTATGGATAAATTCTTTGAAGGCTATGACCACTATCTGAGAAAACACTACAGGCTCATTATTCAATCCAAATAGCATCACAGTATAAGCAAAGGGACCCCACTTTATCACAAAGGTGTTTTTGGCTTGATCCTCCTCCACAATCTGAACCTGATGATACCCAAAAAATCCATCTATAAAAAAGTAGGCTTCTCTTCCTCCAACATTTTCCAAAACCTCAATGGTGAAAAGGGTAGGGAAATGGTCATGGATGCAGGATACATTAAGACTTTTGAGATCTACATGGATTCAAATATCACTTGTCTTCTTATATTGCACCACCATGGGACTAATCCAATCTGAATCTTCGACCAGGAAAATAATTCCAGCGTCCAACATTCGATCCAACTCTTTGTGCACCTTTTCCTTATATTTGGGATTTAATCAATAATGCCTCCTCTTGATTGGTTTGGTGTCTGGCTTGAGTTGGATCTTCGTATCCCCTATGGATCTTGCTATTCCCTTCATTTTTGAGAAACCGCGGGAAACAAGTTCTCGTATTTCTTGAGTAGGTCAACAACCTGGGTGACCATATCCTTATCCGAATAGTCTCCAATTATACCCATTTTGGGTGCTTCTTCAATGTCGATATTATGTTTCTTTGTCTTAATCAAGAAACCATAATCTGGCACAACCATCTCTGTCACCTTTCCCTCCAACACGTGCTCACCATTAGACTATGTGATCTATATGCCTCGAGGATCATCATTGTCAATATCATTTTCCTCAACCTTCTAGTAGTGGAAAACCTTTTTCAACTTGGCCATTGGTTGATGGTACGAGAAGAACACCTTTGGGGTGGTGTCCTTGGGTTGAAGATAAAATATAAAATTCTCAAATCGAAGGAGTGCCTCTCTTTGAGCCGAATCCTCGGTGGTAAAAAAAAATGTTGCACAAAACTATGTGGTTACCTAGACCTAGTCTATTGTTTACCTCCAGAGCTCCTCCTAAATGGACCAACTCCAAGGAACCATTTCCATGGCATGAACGAACTGATGGACCCATTGGGCGCAAAGAATATTCTTATTTGTCCATTGTCGCTCACAATAATGAATTTTATCCTAATTATATTATGTGCCCTTATATCAATTAGCCAATTCGAAGTCAGAGATTGGCTAAAACTAGACTTTGATCATTTCAGCCACTTGCATCCAATCATGTATTGTCGTGCGATGTGTTTCCCACTAGCGCGCAAGTGTTCCTCGCACTACGATATTGATGGCCTAAATCCACTGATTTGTCTCAACAATCTTCTCCATATGTACCAAAAAACATTGCACTGGTCTCATCCCATCAAATTGTGGTGCATCACATAGATCAAAGCCAATCCATCGCACTGCTTTGGTTATTCTTGCACACCTTTGGGTAGAGACCTCATACATCTTTCGCTCATATGAATTCATGCTCCTCCAACTTAGCTCCGCATTCACTGTGGTATTAACATAATCTTCTATGTTCCCAATAACATTGTGGATATTCTCAATAATGAAATTCCTTGCATCCTCGTCTACCGACTCATTGTATATGTCCCCTTCATTAATATCTATAGGTGAGATCATGCATAGGGTGTCAATATCACACAACATCTATCACTTCTTCAAATTCAACACTACATTATTGTCGAAGGCCCAATCAATACCAAGTAAGGCAGGATAGAGATCAGAATCATCCATAATCTCTATCACTTCAAATTCAACCTTCATCTTCACCCCTTCTATATTTACTTCGAATTTCTCCAATTGGCCTATAGGATATATTCTATGTTGGTTTTTCAACCACAACTGGATGGGCGACCAGACCAAAATTGGTTTACCCATCAACTCCCATGATGTATTTGATAGGATGTTCACATTGGAACCTAGATCCAACATGACCCCATCCATTTCATAGCTATCGATTTCAGTTTTCATATTGAACTCCCTTCCTCTACGCTTTTTTTTACTCACCCAACACGTATCTCTTTCTAGTAGGGGAGTTGATATATCTTTCTTCGTCCCTTATTCCCCCATGCATGTTACTAATATTTGCATTAACTTTCGCGCAACATCATGATTTTTTGACAATATTAAACAACAACTTAAGTAGTTACTTGATCCTCAATCTATGTTTCGCGACCCAAGTTGTGTAGTACTTCTTCACATGCCATGCACTTCAACTCCTCATGCACATGTTCCTCAATCGTTCTTTTTTCTGTGCATTGCAACTCCTATTGTTTGTGTGATTCTTTAAGTGACCTCTACGTTGTGCATTATATTTCTTTGCGCATGCAAGATTGCTCTGAAAACCTTTGTGTATCATGTTGCAATTCATCATAGGCACAAGCCTCCTCCAACAACCTCTGTGTCACTCGTTGAACTTCCTCACATATTTGGGCCTCCTCAAGCGACTATTGTTTCATGCATTGCAACTCTTCTCATGCTCTTTATTCCTTAATAGACCTTTGCATGTCACACAAAAATTGTGTATGTTGAGCAACATAAAACTTAGGAAGGGGCTACACTTCTTTCCCTATCTTCACCTTTGATCTCTGACCTAAGCTTTCACCATGCTCAAATTTCATTCCTGTATTTTCTCCACCTCGAGTTCTAACCCAAACATCAACTTCATCATCCTTTTTTTTATTCTTGTGTGTTTTTATAGTCACCATGTTGAAATGTGTCTTCTTCTCTTCCCACTTTTTCAACAAGTGAGGACAATCGTTGGAAACGTGCTTTGGGTTGTAGTAGTACCCACATAGAGCACACAAATTGGTACAAAATATTTACACATGACCAATTTTTTCATAGTTAAAACAAGTGGAGGGTCTACCTCCCCCTCCTCCATATCCTTGTCCATGACCATGTCCATACCCACCACATGGACCTGCTTGATATCCACCTCTCTCCACACCACCACATTCACCACCCTTCTGTTCTTCTTGTACCCATAACACATTGTGGGTATGATCTTTCATCAACTGGAGTGATCGATATTTATTCACATCATGTCACATGGACTTGCAAAATTCGCACAATGGAGTATGATGTGTATTATGATTTATCCATCATTGGGAATCAGGGTGGCACATGGCCCCATTATCTACAAATTTCACACCATTTTGTCTGAGGTATAATTGGGAATGGACTTAGCAAAACTATTTCCACATAGTTTCCAAGTACAAGACACTCATCTCTATGATGTCTCTCAAATGACACATGGTACACCATACATGCTCACACAAAAAAAAATCCTTGGCCATATCCCTTAATTTCATCATCAAGTTGGCTAGCTGTGAATGTACCTACGCAAATCATGTCGATGTCTCTCCTCCTCCTGGTGTGGCCTACAAGCTCATCACAATCTCCACTGCTTCTGCATGAGTAGTCACCTTCTTTTGGGTAAGTGAAACTTGGATATGGGGAAGAAACCCTGCAATGAACCATTATCTATGTTGCATGTCCTGAATCTAGAATGTCAACCTATCCAAAAAAATATTGAACCATTGGTCATAGTCCCACATGGTTTCTCCTAGTTTCTGCTTAATATCCTTGATCTTTGTAATGCATTGAGACTCTAACTTAGGTTCCTGGAATTCCACAATAATATCTCTCTTGATCTCCATCAAGAACCTTGCATGTCCTTTTGGTGTAGTGGCCTTGTACCTTATATACGACATCAACGCTTTGTCACTAAATGTGGTCTCCAAATGAAAAATCTCCAATGCCTCATCTATGATGCTCTCCACAGGACATATCACCTCGCATGTAAACCAATGCTTCTCTGCATCGTCTCTACCTATTCCATGGAACACATGTAACCTCAAGGTACTATCTTGATTCTCCATCCACAATATCGAACTATGTCCTCCAACCTAACTGTTGGGTATCTGGGATATAAATATTGATACTCTTCTTGGAGAAGTATCACTGACTTCATCTCCTTATTCACTCGTCGCTTCTCTTCTTTCTCCTTCTACTTTTGTCTCTATTCCAATTGCCTTGCTATCTGTTGTTCTTTCTTCCTGATTACAAATACTCAAGGAGGGTAACTCCATCTTCTTCTGACATTTCTAGTGAGGTAACCCAGAGAGTTTCCTACTTGCAGCCGCACAAGACGATCCACTATTGTTGACTCCTCTCCCCCACCACTAGGGGATCCTCCATATTCCTCTCCTACTTCTATGCCTCTACTTTGTGCCTCATCTTTCTCTGAGGTAGCGACACTCCACAATAGCTAAAGGGTTCAAAATTCATCTTCTAGGCCCCTATGACTACCACTAATACTATTGGTATCTCCCCTAGATACCCTACTCTCAATGTCAAACCTCTTTGCATGCCTATTCTCATTTTTGCTCCTCTCTGGCACAACACAATCTTCCACACTTCCTCTTGGTGCATTATCCTTCCTCTTCATCTTGGGATTGACCCCTCATCGTGTGCCCCTTGCTAACTTCCTTCTGCTTCTTTATTCCTCTCTCCTTCTTAACTCAAATATTCTTGCGTACCTTTCATCTCTCTCTCTCCTCTTCTCTTATGGGTCCATCCTATTCCTCACCTCATTCTAACAACTTATGGAACCTCCTTGATGAATCCATCATGTCTCTCACTTTTCACCCATATTTTCATCCCCCCCAATGCTAGGGGAGTCTACTGAGCCCTCATGTTGGGCTCCATGCACATCATCCCCTTCTCCATGAACACCATTTTTATCCAGGGAGGGATTTCTTATAATATCCTTCCTCTAGGACCTTTCACGAAATTTCTTTTAGCCTCATTAAAAGAATCAATGTACTCAACAAGAAATTCAATTTTGTACCCTTCCATCACCCGAGCAAACAAGAAATCAATGGCTCGAGTCCACATGTTATCCAATGCCTTAAATCTATCAATTGTAGCTTGATCCCAGACCAACGATTATTGAGGCCTCCAAGCAGTGTTAGTAGCAGTCTGCCTCGTCAACCATTCATACAATAAACATGGAAATTCAACAAAAAAAAATTAATGTATATCAATGTAAAGACCCTTCCATTGCTTCACATTGACATTCATGCATTCAGTTTCCCACTGAGCAAACTTATGCTCTTTTGCAGTCAACCAATCTTGAATTTATTCTCAAGATGGATACCATCTCATTCTTTGCCTAAATTCAAATCTCCCAATATTGAATTAAATAAGTTTGATGGTATAGAGGTATTTACCTGGGTGAACCAAATAGAGAAATATTTTGAACTGCATAATATTATGGATGATAATAAAAGGATTCAGATAGCAACATTGAACTTTGAGATAAAACCATATCAATGGGAAGTTAAAAGGAAGCACCCTTTTTATCAATATACTTGGGGTCTATTTACAAGATACTTAGAAGCACAATATGGGAAAGTATGGGAACATGACTACTTTAGTCAATTAACAAGAATCAAACAATTAAGTGATATTGAAGATTACAATTCAAAATTTTAGGTATTGTCCACAAGGGTGGATAACATAATTGATGATCATTTGTTGGAAGCTTACATGAGTGGATTAAGAGAAGAAATTAAACATGAGATTTTATTAATACATCCTACAAATATTATGGAAGCTATGCAATATGCTTGTCATATTCAAGCCAAGAATAAGGCTATGCACAAGTCTACCATTAGAGCACACATAAGAAGCAGAGATCGTTGTGAGGTTCCTAAGAAAAGTGTAACTCAACCGACAAGGTTGACACCTTAACAAATGGGTGAATGAAGAGAAAAGGGACTATGTTTCAATTGTGACAACAAGTATAGTAAGGTGCATAAATGCAGTGAGAAGAAATTATTCTACATAGACAATGAAGAGGAAGAAGATCAAGAATTGGAACCATCTCAAGATCTAGAGCTAGAAGAGACTACTCCAATGATATCTTGTCATGCATTGGTCGACATCAATACTCCACAAACCCTCAAGATAGAATGATATATCAAAAATAAAAAGGTAACAATGTCGATTGATTATGGTAGTACCCATAACTTCATCAATTACAAATTAGCAAAAGATCTCAATTGTTTTGTATATCTAGCACCAGAGTTTCAAGTAATGATTGAAAATGGAGGTACCATAAATTGTTCTCACAAATTCCATAATATTAAGCTCAATATGGGGAAGTATTTATTGTATATCCCCATGATTTCCATCAAAATGGGTGGTATTGATGTTGTATTAGGAGTCTAATGGTTATAATCATTGGGAACAATGGCCCTTAATTTTCAATATCTTTTCATGAGTTTTTCCTTAGAAGACAAGGAAATTGAGCTTAAAGGTATCCAAGGGAAACTCTCTAAAGTGATAAGCTCTAAAAACATGAAAAAATTACTCAAAAAGGACACGATGGTGTAATTGCACAATTTTTCTCACCATATGTTCAAACATATATAGCCTCAACTCAAATGGATCTCCAAAAATTTATCGATAATCATTCCAAAGTATTTGGAGAGGTGCCTAAGGTCTTCCACCTGCTCAAGATCATGACCATGTTATTCATCTACGAACAGGAAGTGTAAATATGGTCTTCCATGTTTCATACTTAAACAAGATACTCAATGACAAAATGTAGCACACCCAACCCCCTAAGTGCCTTTTAAGGGATGGGGTATTCAGTTTTCTCTTTTTCTAACCCATCTTACTTCCTCCCTTTCACAATTCCATCGTCTTATTCTCATCAAGAACTTTCCAAAGACAGTAACATTTCCCAAAGCAGAGCTCTAGAATGAAAGTTGTGACCTTCCCAAGTTCTCGGATTAACATAGGAAACATCTCTCTTATTTCCACATGGCCTCCACGTGATGTATCATTGTCCATGCCAACTGATGTGGCGACACCGTGGTCCCGATGTGGCACTAGTCTAACCTGCCATGGTGGAACTTCAGTCCATGCAGGCCTATAGACATAGTCGCTTGGACCTTCTTCCGACGCACTCTTCACTTACCTCTGACGAGTATGGTATTGTGGAATATTCCCTCTCAATACCATCCATTTGGAGTTTGAGAATTTTTCACAGTCTCACTACCCTGAACCTAAGGTATCGATGGATATTCCTTCCCCTCGGTGGGTGTTCTTAGTGCATTCAATATCTCCCAACCAATGATTAAGATCCATTAGGCACATAAGGTTTACCTGTCCTATTGGACCCCACTCAACTCGTCAACCTGTTAATGATCGACATCTGTCCTTCTAAGGGAGTCCTAGATGCTTTGTTGGAAAGCCGTGTCATCCATGACATCAATACTTCATCTCTAGATGTGACATGCGGCTCAGTATCCACTCAACACATGGACCCATTATGACTCTCCAAGTCACCATAAAGTGCATAGGGTCACTTAGCTAATATTGACATTTCTCCATTCCCCGTAAGCTCATTTAGGATAGCTAATTAATACCTTCCTAAAATACAACTCTTTGGTATTTATTTATTAAATCCTCATTAGGGGTAATTAATATTCACTAGGTATTTACCCCCATAAACACATTTTTACTTCACTTAATAATTCACTTAAGTACCATTTTGTAATGATTATCTTATAAGCTAATTAATTATGTTATAACATAATTTATATTATGTTCTAATATAATTAACTAGACTGGAAAGTACTTAGGCTTAAAATCCTTGATTAACGTATAAATCAAAGAACCTAGCTTAAGACTTCACACCGTAACCATTATGTCACACACACACACACACACTGGGAAGGAAAAATAATTAAAATATATCTAATATTCTATTTTATTTCAATTAATTCCATCCTCCTTCACGTGCAATATTTAATAGTTATAATTTAATAAGATATGAGCTATCATAATCAAACTCTTTGGAATGGTACTCTAGACTCTTCAGAGTCACACTCCGAACTCCTCATAATTAAATCCGAAAGGGTCAACTTTGAAAAGGGTTTGAATTTTGTGTTAATTTATTATATGCATTAAATATTAAATCAACTCGGACTTGGAAAGTGTGTGTTCCTCTCAGCACTTCAATCACCAATCACAAGTGAGTAGGGTTTTAATATTTTTATATATTTAAACTTTATAAAATCTATGTCATCGCTCCGATGACTTTGGACTTTGTTTAAACAGTCCCTTCCATAAACTTTGAATGGTCAACTCCAAGTAAACTTTAGTCTTGAAACTTGTGTGCACCTCCCGTTCTTCCAAAAACCAATCACGAAAGGGCATATTTTAATTTTATTTAATATGGGTGGAGTCTTATACTACCCGACTTTCGAACTTCGAACACTCCCTCCTCGCTCATCACTCCAAAGGCTTCAGACATTATTTAACTACCCCTTTTCATTTACTCCAAAAGGGTTTTGGAAATCGTGCCAAATTATTATAGTGTAATATTGTTCAAGACTCTATTGGTCTTCGCACTCCATACATTTACTCCTTTCTCATTATTCCAAAGGCCAATCACAAGCTAACAAGGTTATTCTTTATAATATATTTTATGTTTAAAACTTCATTGGTCATCGCCATTACTCCATTCTTTGTGCTCTAATGGGATGTAAATTCTAATAATAATAAACATATATTTATTTACATATATTTGCTTTGAGAAAATATGAGTATTTACACAACTCCAGGTATTTGAACATTGACAAATAAAAATACCCTAAATATCGAATTCCTTTAAGAGCATTGAGTGTTACCTGTGCAAAGTATGTATTTTATGAAATAAGGTAAAACCTTAGCAAAATGAAAATATTTGCGCAGAGGGAAGGATTTCAATACCTCCATTACTCATGCACCAAATGCTAAGACCGGA
>CBVK0100135735.1:0-14252 GCA_900067695.1 Picea abies
ATATTGACCTTTATTACATCCGAATACATTGATCTACCTATGTGAGGGTTAGGACCTTAATAGAAGCTAGAAGCTGGTGTCTTCTACTAATTGGAAGTGTTATTGATGTTTGTTTAAATATGACCATAAACTGCAATGTAGAAGAAGATGAAAGTATTATACCAACTCGAGGTTTAAGGGAAACCAAAAAACGTTTTCTAGCATAAGTTGAAAGTATTATACTAAGTGTGTAGCTTTTGGGTGACCACAAACCAAATCACGCTCGCTTGTTATTGCTCCATTGATAGGACTCTGAAACTTGAATCTTGACTATCAATCATTGATGTTGTTCCCCCATGTTAGGTACGAGGTGAGAATATGGAAAACCTTTCACTGTGAGATGTGTCAATACCCTAGAGAGAATTCGTTGATATGACTAACATATCTTCTTAACTATTGATGACCATTTCCAAGAATGAATCCACCCATAATGTTTCTTTAATCTTGTTGATTTCTTGTTGTTAAAACATCTATTTGAAGGATGATTCTTCTTTCCACAATGCTCGCAAGGATGAAGATCAAAGAAGTGATATTCAATGTGGCCAAATCATTGACAATGTTCACATTTCTGAATCTGCTATTGAACTGAAGCAGGTGAATATGAACTATCTTGGAGTAGTCCAACACTCTGAAACTACATTGGTTTCGTGTAATCCATATTATGAAAGGTAACATTTTTTCATATCATTTATCAATTCTATGCTTGTTTTTCCTTATTTCTTCCCAAGGTCTGATGATCCTCTTAGAAACATGAAGTTGATATGTACTTGAATCTAGAGTTGGCTCACTTAGTGGCTATAGCACTGGCTAATGGTCTAAATCAACAACATTTTATACATCATCTTTGAAAATAGGGTATTGAACAAGGACTAGTTCATAATGTTGTCGAGGATTTGTTAGCTCAAGTGTTGATCTGAAACTTGGGTGAAATTGATACCAATATTGTTTTGGTTCTATGCCACTTAATAAAGGTCATATTTACAATTTGGATCTATTGAAATTGACTGCATTAAAGGTGAAAAGATGTATTTATGAAGGCTTGAATCCAAATTGAATATAACTTGGTGAATGTGTTGTTAGTCCCATGATCCATTACTTAATTCATTTAAAAATCATAGTTGCGGAAATAAAAACATTCATAAGAAAAACATGAGAGAAGATATCATGGAATTGTTAACGGATTTCACTAGAACCTTCTAGCTACGTCTCTGGGCTCATAAAATCTATGAACCACTTCATTATCTTCTTCAAAGATACTCTCCTTTACTATGAAAAGGGATGAATTCCCACATCAACAAATGGAAATATAATTCCTACAACAGATGGCAGTATCGAAGAGATGCTCTCATGCACAAAGAAAAAAGCTAGATTCTCACAAGCATGTGGCTATGTCTCTCCTACAAAGAGAACATATCATCTAACAATACAAGGCTAGATCTCTCACAAGCATGTGGCATCAAATGTAATCTCTCATCAGATCCATAAAAGGACCCATAAATGATTATACCAATAGGGATTGATAAAGGATGATTCCCCCAAAGGGAGTTTCCCTCCCCAATATTACATGAGGAGTTTATACAGTTTCCTTAACTCCATAATTCAAAGAGACAAGATCCACAAATTTAGGATCTAATAACAACTCAAAGACAAAGATGAGAAAGAATCTCAACCAAGTCATGAGACCCTTAACTTCCTCCTTGAGACTAGGAAACCACTTGTAACAAAGTGAGGAATAATCTAAACAAACTCATAAGACCCATAACTTCCTCCTTGAGACTAGGAAACCAATTTTTCCTTAAAACTAGGAAACTAATTTGTGAGTTGGATTCTCACATAAAACTAATTTCCCTTTTTTACAAGCAATACATCAGATTTCCACTCACTCTAAGTATTGCGCTTTTCCCCCTTAAAATTATAAAAATAATTTGTGAGTTGGATTCTCTCACAAAACTAAATCCCCTTTTTACAATTAAATGAACAATACGTGAGATTCTCAAACTCACTTTAAGAATTAATAATTTTTGTAATGTGCATGACTAACACATTAGTTTCTCATACTCATTTTAAGTATTAATAATTTTTATAATTTAACTAATACATTCATGAGCATTAACTATTCTTTTCCACCTATTATAAAAAAATTTAATGATTTATCCCATGGTTTTCAAAGTAGGAAATGTGGATATCCTCCTGGATCAAACCTCCCCAAAAAAATCACATTTAGTCCTACAAAAGGATAGAGAGGAACTGTAAATTGAATATCTGCAACCAACTTCTAGGAAGAGTCTTACATTCCACAATGCACTTCCCCACTGCTCAATTTTCATAACAAATGTCTTTAACAAACCACAGTCTTCTTCTCCTTCATATTTGTACTTGGGAATGAGGATGTTGATGCCACAATTTTCCTCAACGAAAATTCATAATTGATTCCCTGATTTTCATAACAAGTGTATCTAAAAGTCCACACCCTTCTTCTCCTTCATCAATGCAAATTTGTATCTGACCATACATGATCACAATTTCAAAGAGTTGATAAAACACTCATGAAAAAGTTTACGATCATTTCCAAATAGGCCTTAGGAAAAATAATGCCTCTCACTCATCAGTGGCTATAAGACCCATTACAATGTTTCCAAAACAAGCCTAGGAAAAACAATGTCTCTCACTCAACAATGGCTACAATACCCATTACAATGTTGTCAAAACATGCCTAGGAAAAACAATTCCTTTCACTCAACAATGGCTACAAGACCCATTACAATGTTGCCAAAACAGGCCTAGGAAAAACAATGCCTCTCAGTCAATAGTGGCTATAAGACCCATTACAATGTTACCAAAAAGGATTATAAGTTTTAGGAATAGAAAAAAATGCCTCTCACTCTCATCATCACTTTTAAAAGTGGCTAATTACTACCTTTTACATCATTAACGTGAATACCCACAAATGTGCATGAGTGGGAAACTCTATGGCTTTTAATCCCCATATTACAAACATGTGCAACATAAAAAATAAATAAAATGCCATCATTATCATACTCATCTCACAATTTTGATAATTTTGACTATAGGCATGACTACCTTCTATCGAAGTGTCAAAATGGCCTCTTATCGCACCATCTTGGTTTGTGTGCAAGACTCAAACAATAATTTTTCTGCAATAATTTGTATCTTGTTTCTTTGCTACAACATTAAAAAATCACTAGAATCTGCAACATACATTCATCGTCTTGCAATTTTCAAAAAGAGGAAAAATCCATAAATGCATAAAACTTACATTGGTTTTTGTGCCAAGGCGCTCAAAGTACATGTTATGAAAAGTGTAACTCTACCTTGAAGTACATTCCAAAGCACTAAGTGAAAACTTAGGCTTCTTTCATGAGCCTTCATATCTATTGCTCAAATCACAAAATAGACTGCACCAATGGATTCGTTGTGAAAAATCATGCAAAATTGACTATACTTTCTTCAAATTCTGTCACTGTGACTTATGAAACCTCCTGCCTCGACATGCATGCCAAAGAATTAATAACAAACTTAGGATTATGTAATAATCCCTCATATATACTACTTAGATCACAAAACAAACTTTACTAGTGGATTCATGGTGAAAAATTGTGCAAAAATGATTGTACTTTCGTCCAATTCTATCACTGTGACTTTTGGACCCTCCTAATCTCTCAACCTTGATTTGTGTGCCACACAATATGTACCTGTATTGGGATTCATGCACTCTCAGGCCTCGATCCACATGAAAAATTCATACCTCTAAATGCATGACCTTTGCAGACCTCGAAATGCATTCCACATAGGCCATACCTATCTCAGGATTTGTTCAATTGTTAGGGTTTGATTCACGTGTATAATACGGACCTCGGAATATGTTTCCTATGCGCACCTCGAAATGCATACCATACATGCTGTACCTATCTTGGAATTTATTCCATTGTCAAGATTTGATCCACGTGAAAAATGTGAAGCTCAAAATGCATGTCATGTACAAACCTTGAAATGCATTCCACATAGTCCATACCTATCTCGGGATTCATGTCACTGTTAGGCCTCGATCCCCATGTAGAATGTGGACCTCGAAATTCATGCCACATAGGTTGTATCTTTCTCAGTATTTGTGCCACTATTAGGGTTTGATTTGCACGCATATTGCAGACCTCGAAATTTGTGCCTTATACAGACCTTGAAAAGCATGCCACACAGGTTGTCCCTATCTTGGGATTTCTTCCATTGTTAGACCTCGATTGATGTAAAACCTGGGAAGCTCAAAATGGACCTTGAAATGCATGCGACATAAGCCATACCTATCTCAGTATTCATGTCATTGTCAAGCCTCGATCCCCGTGCAGACTATGGACCTCGAAATTCGTGTCCTATGTAGACCTCGAAATGCATGCCATGTAGGTTGTACCTATCTTGAGATTCTTGTCATTGTCAAGCCTTGATCCATGTGTAGACTGTGGACCTCGAAATTTATTCCCTAAATGGACCTCAAAATTTGTGCCACATAGGTCGTACCTTTCTCGAGATTCATGTGAGTTTCGCATATTTGCTAAAAACTTCAGACGACCATAAATTTGTCATCCAGACTCTGTTTGACGAGTCATTTACACCATTGTAAATCTATCATCGAGCTCTTTAACCTGGTGTTTTTTTCATTGAATTATGGTCATTTTGATTTTTGAGGTATTTTGGAGCCCCGTGGCTCATTCAGGCTACCCATTTCCTATTTGTCTAGATTACTAGGCCTTATTTTCTCTACATTCATTGCTTGGATGCATTGGTTGATTTCTTCTAGTTTTTTAATGTTTTTCCCATCTTGTCTTCAACACCTGCAATCTTTGTCAATCCTACTTTGATACCACTTGAACTGAAACTAGGGTGACACTGATACCAATCTTGTTTTGGTTCTATGCTACTTAATAAAGGTCATATTTACAATTCAGGTACTATTGAAATTTATTGCATTGAAGGTGAAAAGATGTATTTATGAAGGATTGAATCAAAATTGAATATAACTTGGTGAATGTATTGTTAGTCCCATGATCCATTACTTAATGCATTTAACAATCATAATTGCAGAAATAAAAACATGCATAAGAAAAACATGAAACAAAATATCACCAAATTGTTAACGGAGTTCACCAAAACCTTCTGGCTACGTTTCTGGGCTCATAAAATCCATGAACCATTTCATTCTCTTCTTCAAAGGTAATCTCCTTTACAATGAAATGGGACGAATTCCCACATCAACAAGTGGTAGAAGAATTCCCACAACATATGGCAGTATCAAAGAGATTCTCTCATGCAAAATGCAAAGAGCTAGATTCTCACAAGCATGTGGTCGCCTCTTTCCTACAAAGATACAATCTCCTCTGACAGTACAAGGCTAGATATCTCACAAGCATGTGGCATCAAATTGGTGTCGCAGACCCCCAACCCTCAGTCCGAGATCTGCACAGGATCGTTCTAAATTCTCCTCGAGCCAAAGCGGCTCCCTCAGATCCCTATTGGAACCTCACGAATCTAATCCACAGGTCCTTCGTAAAACCCCTCCCTGCACAACTTAACACTAGGCACAAGCCTTACATTTCCATGCAACCACAACCGGGCCTTAGTGCAAGCACCTCTTGCAACTCGCAAGTTTGTGAGTCGATGACCTCGACTCTTCTTTCTCTAGACCTCCGATACCTGAGATGCGATACGGTTATGGCTCTTTCCTTGCTAGCGCCTCTATAAGAAACCACTAGCTAGGGACTAACTCTATCACCCCTTGCAACTCGCAACTTCGCGATTTGGAGTGTTGAGCCCTCATGCTCCTCCTTTGTGAATCCCCGAGATGCAATAAGTCAACAATGGGTTGACTCCTTCCCAGGCGACGTGTGTCCTCCACTTGTCACCTACTTCTACTTTTCTCTGCGCTCTATGTTTGCACCACCTATCAACCATGAGGTCCCCAGTTAATGGACGTGATGCGTGTTCAGCCCAGCCCTCGACGCTTGGTACTTCACAACTTCTGTAGTAAAAAAGAAACTCTTTCAACCCTCGAACCCCCCAATACGCGATACCACATGGAGGTTCTGATCCAACATTTCTCCTGTGACTTGGATCCAACGGTTTGCATTTCCTTCCCTACTCCTCGCAACTCGAGACTTCAGGAAAACCAAAAAAAATGGTCTGCCCTCAAAACTCACGAACCCCAAATTCACGAAATGATCCAACGACATGGGTTGAAATGAGATCAACGGCTCATATTGAACCATGATCAACGGTTCACGCTGATTCTTGATATCAGGGTGGTGAGTTCATCCAACTCCTAACCACCTTTCAGCTCCATTGGATCCTACGGTCCTCATGATTTCGCGAGTTCTCCACGGAGAATTTTGACTGTCCAATTCACTTCGTAGTCACTTCTGCCCAATGACTGAGTATTCTCCTTTCTGAACTTAATTTTTATTGAATGGTTTTCGATCTCTGTCTTCCTTTGAACATTTCAAAGGTGTTATCCCTCTTGAGCTTTCACTTGTAAACTCAAGTTTCCCAAAAGGATCCCTGCTCACACTCCTTGCAGCAAATCTTCAAATAACCTCTGATTATTTGAGTCTCCGACCCTGTGCACTCTTTTCAACAATGGTCCTCTCAATTTTCCCCTTAGTTGATAAGTTCTAAGACTCCAACCAGCTTGCGCACACCTTGCACAACTCTATGCTTCACCTGCACTTCAACTGGTATGAGAACAACGATATATCTCCTGAGATTTCTGAGATGAAACTTAGACCCTCATCAATTCACACCTTGCAGACGTTCACTGCACTCCTTGCAGGAATTCTCAGGAAGAGAAAAAATTGAAACTCATTCTTCTCCTCTCTCAGACTTCATACACTCAACATGAAATCATACACATAACATAGCATTGAAACAAATGCGTAACAAAGAAACAAATCACTATAAGCATACCATTCAACCAAATCATTTGGCTAGGCGCACGCTTTGGCTTTGTACGATGCTCCTGCATCATACTCCCTCGCTTGAAAATTTTCATGAACTCTTGTTGATGAGCCCTTGCACGGTCTGTCCATGCTTTTGAATTTCTGCTTTATCCTCCCAACTGGCATCTTCAACTAGATGCCCCTTCCATTTGACCAAGTATTCAAAATACTCCTTTTCTCTTGGTCTTTTTGCTAACCCTTTTGTCAATTATGATTTTCATCTGTGGTTCTACAACTACAGGCATTTGTTTTGTCCATTGAATTTATTCTTGCTCATCCTTTGCTCCTTCTTTTGCATCTCTATAAGGGTACAAATCTACAACGTTGAATATCCGTGAGATTTCCACCCCATAGGGTAATTCAATCTCATATGCGTTTGCCCCAAATTTCCTTATGATCTTGCATGGTCCAATCTTTTTCATCTTCAGCTTGTTTTACGTTCCCCTTGGGAACCTCTCCTTCCTCAAATGCACAAGAATCAAATCACCAACTTCAAATTGAAGTTCTCACCTTTGGTGATCTGCTCTTCACTTGTATTCTTGACTTGAACTATGTAATTGTTCCTTAACTCGGTTGTGAAGCTCCTTCATTCCTTCTACAAAGTCCTTGGCACTAGCACTTCTGAATTCAACTTGTTCTGCATCTTTCAATTCAGAAACTCCCCTTGGATGCATTCCATATACAATCTGGAATGGACTCTGTCTTGTGCTTCTATTGAGTGAATCATTGTAAGCGAATTTCGACTGTGGCAGAATGTGATCCCACTGAGTGTGATGTTCAGTCACTAAACTTCTTAACAAATCTCCCAAGCTCTTGTTTACGACTTCTGTCTGTCCATCAGACTGAGGATAATATGCTGAGCTAAAAGACAATATTGTCCCCAATTTCTTCCATAAGGTCCTCCAAAAATGTCCTACAAACTTGGTATCTTGATCAGACACGATACTCTTCGACAAATCGTGAAGTCTGACAACTTCCTTGAAAAATAGGTTCACAATATGAGTTGCATCACTGGTTTTCTGGCATGGTATGAAATGTGCCATATTTGAAAATATTTCGACTACCACAAAGATTGAATCATATTCTCTCTCTGTCCTTGGTAGTCCCAATACAAAATCCATGCTCACTGCGTCCCATGACCTTTCAGGTATGGGTAATGGTTGGTATAACCCTGCATTCTTCCTTTTTCCCTTCGTCTGCTGAAAAATTTTGCACCTGTCCACAAATTTCTTGACATATGTTCTCATCCCTGGCCAAAAATATGAGCCATTCAACTTTGAGAACGTCTTGTCATGACCGAAATGTCCGACCAATCCTCCACTATGTTTTTCCTTCATCAAATTCTTCCTCATGGATCATTTCAGAATACATAATTGATTTCCCCTGAACAATAATCCATCTTGGATCATGTATTCAGTCCATTGACTTCTGTCCCTAAGAATTGGATTCTCAAATGCCTCATATGCCTCAAAATTTGGATCATCCCTGTACATTTCTTTAAGGTTATCAAAACCTAAAGTCTTGACTCTGAATTCCTGCATAAACAAAGATTTCCTGCTTAACGCATCAACAACTTTGTTAGCAGTTCCAGAAATATGCTTAGTCACAAGAGTAAAATTTTGCATGTATTCAACCCATTTAGCATGCTTTTGGCTCAAATTCTCCTGTCGAGTCACAAATTGCAAAGCATGATTATCCCTGTACAAAACAAACTCCATGGGAACCAAATAATGTCTCCATTTCTTCAATGCTTGTATGACGGAATAGAATTCTTTGTCATATGTGGAGTACTTAATCTTTGCTTCATTCAGTTTTTCGCTGAAATATGTGATCCTTGGTGTCGCAGACCCCCGACCCTCGGTTGAGATCCGCACAGGATCGTTCTAAATTCTGCTCGAGCCGAAGCAACTCCCTCAGATCCCTATTGGAACCTCATGAATCCGATCCACAAGTCTTTCGTAAAAGCTCACCTTGAGCAAATTAACACCAAGTGAGAGCCTTACATTTCCATGCAACCACAATCGGGCCTTAGCGCAAGCGCCTCTCACAACTCGCGAGTTCGTGATTTGATGACCTTGACTCTTCCCTAGACCTCTGATACCCGAGATGCGATACAATTATGGCTCATTCCTTGCTAGCGCCTCTACAAGCGACCACTGGCTAGGGACTAACTCTAGCACCCCTCGCAACTCACAACTTCGCAAGTTGGAGTGTTGAGCCCTCGTGCTCCTCCTTTGCAAATCCCCGAGATGCGATAAGTCAACAATGGGTTGACTCCTTCCTAGGTGATGTGTGTCCTCCACCTATCACCCGCTTCTATTTTTCTCTGTGCTCTATGTTTGCGCCTCCTATCAACCACGTGGTCCCCACTTAACAGACGTGACGCGTGTTCGCCCGAGTCCTCGACACTCGATACTTCACGACTTCTGCGGTCGAAAATAAACTCTTTCAACCCCCGAACCCCCCGATACACAATTCCATGTGGAGGTTCTGATCCAACGGTTCTCCCATGACTTGGATCCAACGGCCTGGATCTCCTTCCCTACTCCTTGCAACTCGGGACTTCACGAAAACCAAAAAAATTGGTCTTCCCTCCAAACTCACGAACCCCAAATTCGCGAAATGATCCAACAACGTGGGTTGAAATGAGATCAATGAGTCATATTGAACCACGATCAACGGTTCACGTTGATTCTTGATATTAGGGTGGTCGGTTCTTCCAACTCCTAACCACCTTTTAGTTCCACTGGATCCTATGGTCCTCGCAATTTTGCGAGTTCTCCACAGAGAATTATGACCGCCTGATTCACTTCCCAGTGACTTATGCCCAATGCCTGAGTGTTCTCCCTCCTGAACTTAATTTCTATGCAACAGTTTTCGATCTCTATCTCCCTTTGAACATTTCAAAGGTGTTATCTGTAGTGTACCCTTCACTACCCAGGTTTTACCAAACCTCTTGGTTACCGTTCTGTACATGGAATCTATAGAACTCATACTGGGTTTTACCAACCAAATGCATTTAAAGACAATTAAACACACTTAAAACTCAGAGTAAAATATATATGTACTGCTATAATTAAATGTTCCATAGCATTCATCATTATTTCATTTACACAGCGGAAAAATGATAATATATACAACACAGTCATGCCAAACGTGTTAAAACATAATTCATAATACTTATCTTTTGTTAACTGGAGAAATCACCAACCAAGTGCAGACCTTCCATGAACCTCCCAGCCTTAGACCACACTGTTCTTCAGCTCAACAGTAGGTCAGCCCCGAGCTGGGACCGAGATCCACCCCAAGGCAAGGAATCCTAGGCTAGGCTGAGGTTACAGGGAAGATAGCACATACACATTTACCAGGAAGAAGCTCTCCCAGGAATTTCCCACGCTCACTGCCCACAGACCCTCATTCCCCACATGCCTGTTCCACCCCAGGAGAGTGCACCTTCTCTGTCACCCAGACAGTCCTTCGGCTGCCAGTCTCCCTTACCTTGGATTACAGGAACAGACCGGACCGAAATTCTCTGGGCTCTATGGCAGCTACAGGGTTCCTTCCAGGAGTTCCCTTCTCCCTCTGCGCACTCCCTCACCTGGAGGAGTCACTCACAGGCCAACAAGCCTCACGCAGTCCAATACTGCACGGTCACCACAATCCACGGAAAACACAGACCAATGCGTCCCAAAACGGTTCAGCTGTCACAGGATAATCTCTCGGGATGATTTCAGAGCAGACTTCACGCACAGGCTAGCTCAGTTTTGCCATACAATCACAGGATGCTTCCACTCGTGTCTAGCACAGGGAATTCTGGTTCAGGAATGTGTTTTTGGGTTGACTAGAATAGACACAAACTCATAGCTCCCGATAGGGTATTACACGGTTTTCCTCAGGTAAACACAGCTGACCATTTCAGAGATGAATCCGGCAGAGGTCGTACCCCTTCCACGCACAGAGGTTCGGTTAGCATCGAGGAGAGAGTCCCCACCCACGGTTCAGTTCAGGGCTTATATTTTCATGCACCAGGGATGACACTTGTCAACCTGGGAACTGCATGCATATCACAGTGTGCATCCCCTTTGCACGTTCCCTCCTTGCCAGGAACTTAGGGTAAACAGAAATGCACATGTCTCTTTTTGAAATAATATTAAAATATTATTTCCCAGGCTTAAGCCCCTTAGGCTTAGCCCCTAGGCTCATCACTCAGCCCCTTTCCCACCTTTCAGCCCCTTGATCCCTTTCCCACTCTGTGGACGCTCAGTCCCCCATTACTCTTTCATCGTGGTCGGTCTGCACTGGCGGTATTTATATTTTATTAATTGACCTGCATACATACAAGTACATTAACATGCTCCTGGCCTTCAACACTTAGGCTCCCTGGGCTAACAAAACTCATAAGCCTACAGCTTATACAAAACTTGGCTCACCAGCCTATAGAACATATTTAGAATTCTTTGCATATGACATGATCTGTAACGGGGCTTGGGCTTGGGGACACTACAATCCCCCTCCCCTTATTTTTGCACTATCCTCAGTGCAACTTACACTGCCTCTGTGTGTCCTTCAAAATTTTCAAAAAGATGCGGGTACTCTCCCGCATAATATCTGCATGCTCCCATGTCGCGTCGTCAGGACCGTACCAGGTCCACTGGACCTTTACAAGCTCTATGGTTCGATTTCAGAGCTTCTTGTTTTTCCTATCCAATATGTGCACAAGATGCACTTGCAGGACACCTTCTGGTTCCACCTGAATCATAGTCCAATCGATAACATGATTAGCATCAGGTACATATTTCTTCAGCAGTGAAACATGAAACACATTATGTACAGTCATAGATGCAGGTAATGCAAGCATGTATGCAACTGGCCCGATCCTTTCCAGGATCTCAAATGGCCCAAAAAATCTTGCTGCCAACTTGGCGCAACTTCCCAATTTTAGGGAACTCCTATTTGTTTTCACTTTCAGGAAAACATGGTCACCCACTTTGAATTCTCTATGGGTTCTGTTATTATCAGCGTAACTTTTCTGCCTGTCCTGGGCAGCCTTCAAATTCTGTTTGATTTTGATCATCTGATCTTCCATCTCTTTGAGTAGTTCAGGCCCAACTACTACTCTGTCAGCTGGATTATCCCAGCTCACTGGTGTGTTTCACTTTCTTCCATAAAGTGCTTCAAATGGGCTCATCTTCAGAGATGCATGGTACCCATTATTGTAAGCAAATTCTACCAAATGCAGGTAGTCTTCCCACCTTGATGGTTTATCCATCACATACATTCTCAGCATGTCTTCAATTACTCTGTTTACTCTTTCTGTCTGTCCATCAGTCTCAAGATGATATGTTGTACTAAAGTTCAGATTCGTTATGAATCCTTTGAACAGTCCTTTCCAGAAATTCGAAGTGAATTTCGAGTCCCTATCAGACACAATTGTCTTAGGAATTCCATGCAAGCGTGCAACTTCTTTTAAGAAGATTTTAGCAACATCTGCTTCTCTGTGGGTGGTTTTCAGCTGAATAAAATGGGCAGCTTTAGTAAGCTTGTCCACCACCACCATGATGGAATCATGCTGCTTGCTTGTTCTGGGTAACCCCGTGATAAAATCCATAGTTACCACATCCCACTTCCACTCAGGAATAGGTAAAGGCTGCAACAACTCTGCTGGGTGTCTGTGCTCAGCCTTGACCTTCTGGCATTCCATACATCTGGCGATGTATTCACAAATTTCCTTTTTCATACCTGGCCAAAAATAATGGCTTTTGACTGCTGCCACAGTCTTTTGATACCCAGGATGACCATCATAAGTCACATTATGCATTTCTTTTAGAATTTCCATCTTCAATTCTGTGTTATTAGGTACATATATTATGTTCTTATATATAAGTAGGCCATCAGTTCCCAAGGCATAACCTTTCTCAGTCTGTGGACTTTCCTGCTGCTGTAGCTTTGCTACCAGATTTCTGTACTGCAAATCAACATTTGCAACCCCCACAATTCTGTCTTTCAACTCAGTTTTATACATGCTAATGGTTGTAGCATGTAATTCATGCACCTTTCTGCTGAGTGCATCAACCACCTTGTTGTCTTTTCCTTTGATATATTTGATATCAAAGTCATACTCACACAAAAATTCCAGCCATCTAATTTGTCTGGCATTTAAGGTTGGCTGATCAAATAAATATTTCAGATTGTTGTGGTCTGTTCTTAATTCGAATTTCTTGCCCATGAGGTAATGTCTCCATTTCCTTAAAGCATGGACAACTGCTGCCAACTCTAAATCATGAGTGGCATAATTCTTTTCATGCTCTTTCAGCTTTCGAGATTCATAGCAAACTACAATTCCCTCTTGGCTGAGAACTCCTCCCAGCCCCTCCTTACACACATATGTGCATACTACATAATCCTTACTTGGATCAACAATCGTCAGGATTGGAGCACTAGTGAGTAGCTGCTACAATTGCTGGAAGCTGTTCTCACATTGTTCAGTCCACTGGAACTTCTTCTCCTTCTTTTGCAAGGAAGTGATAGCATGAGCTATCCTTGAAAATCCAGCTATAAACCTCCTATAATAACCTACCAGACCCATAAATGATCTAATTTCTGTTACATTTCTTGGTGCTGGCCACTCTTGAATGGCCTTTACCTTCTCAGGATCCATAGCAATCCCTTCCTCAGATATAATATGTCCGAGATAATGGATCTGCTTTTGGTAAAATGAGCACTTGCTCAATTTTGCATACAGTTGGTGTTCTCTCAACACCTGCAGCACCATTCTAAGATGTTGTTCGTGTTCTTCCTTTGTCTTGGAGTACACCAAGATATCATCCAAGAAGACTATGATGAACTTGTCTAGATAATTTCTGAACACTCCATTCATTAAGCACATGAAGACAGCAGGTGCGTTGGACAGTCCAAACGACACCACAGTGAACTCATAATGACCATACCTTTTCCTGAAGGCCGTCTTGCTGATGTCTTCATCCTTTATCCTCACTTGGTGATATCCAGAGCGAAGATCTATTTTCGAAAATACCTTCACATCCTTCAACTGATCAAAAAGATCATCAATTCTTGGCAGAGGATATTTGTTCTTGACAGTGATTTTATTCAACCGTCTAAAGTCGATGCACAGCCTCGACGTCCCATCTTTCTTCTTCACAAATAGTACTGGGGCTCCCCACGGTGACACGTTGGGAGCTCCTCAGCAGATCG
>CBVK0100135736.1:0-14252 GCA_900067695.1 Picea abies
GCTCTTCCGATCTCACTTCATCTATCAACAACATTGCATCATCTATTATTTTGAAATAATCTCAAATCTTGGTTACTTCATTGATTATTTCATCCCAGATGAAATGTTTGGCTCCTACCAAATATGATTTACATGGTAGTTTAGTTTGGCTCCTACCAAATATGGTTTACATGGCAGTTTAGTCTTCGTCTTAACCTCCTCCCGTTTCTATATTATGCAATAATTTTGTTTTTATCTTTCATTTTTTTTCTTTTTTCTCTAAGATTGTTTTCTTTAGGCTTTCAATTTCAACAACTTTCCCGTTTAGATATGCTAATGCCCTTGATAGTCGAGTTGTTGGAATGTCTCTTCTTGTTGAGCATAAGAATATCCTTCTTTTAAACTTTTGATCTATTTTTCATACATTTCCATATGTTCTTCCATATCTACCATTTTCTTCACAAGTTAATCTTTTTATTCCTTGATTGTCTATAGTTATGGGGTCTATACATGGTCAATTCCTAGGATTTTTTTATTTTTTTTTGAGAACTTGGATTTCTTTGTCTTTTGTTTTTATCAATTCTTGAGTGGATGCCTAACCTTTTGAATTAGCTTCAAGTTCTATTATCCGTTGTTCTAGCTCCTCCACTCTTATCTATCTGGTTAGCCAACTTTTCAATCTTTAACTTAGTAGTGAGCTTATCATTTATAGCTTGGAGTTTCTTGATTACAAGAATAACTATTATGGAATTCATGTTTATCATTTCTACATTTTGTTTGTGCAAGTCAAATTTATCCAAAATAATGAACAACATTTATATCAATTGAGATGATTGTTACTTTTTTTTGTTCCTTTGGTTCCATGACTTCTCTATTCAACCTCCCTTTCTCATAATATGCAATTAATATCATGCATCATGGTGATAGACTTTAGGAATCGTACTCTTCTTTATGCTTGCACCTTCCTTTCTAATTTCCATGGACTACTGAACTTGGTCTAATTGCCTTGATTGATCATTATTCCTTGATTTTGTTTCACTTTGACTTCCCATACTTTTGATCTTTTCTCAAGATGTTACCTCTAGAACCACAACATGGCCCTTTTTATTTGGCATTGTTTCTTCTTAATTATGGATCTCCTTCTTCTTCAAGTACTTCTAATTTCCACTTTTTTGTGTATCCTTCTTCTCGTGTGTCTCTGAATTCTTCATGTCTCTGAATTCTTTGAGGACTCTAATTCTTCATATCTGTGAATTCTTTGAGGACTCTGGGTTTTTCTTTTTCTATGTCTTCTCAAACTATTGTGGTATTTGTGTGATTGGAGACTTTGCAGGTCAATGCTTTACCATGGATATGTAGAATGTTTTTCACATCTATCCAACTGTCTTTATTTTCCAATAGCTCCAGTTGTTATTTTTGTTGATGTTGATAAGGAATATACCCATGTGAGATTCTTTTTGATGAAATTATGCCATAAGTATCATAATTCCATGGATCTCCCTTTTCAATCTGAGAGCTAAAAGAATCTTTGTTATCACCTAATCCTAGTATTGAAAATAAAAGGACCTACTTCCTTCTTGAGTTTGAAAGCTACCCTATATTTATTTAACAAAAAGTGAATTTCATGAGAGTTTAATATTTTCGTAACATATTTGAGAGAAAAAATTCTATTAGTCATGAAAACACAAAAGCCAAAAGGGGAATGTTGACAACCATAAAGCCTGATTTTTGTATAATGTTAAAATATATACGAGTCTACCACTCTTTTGTGTGGGCTTAACTGGAATAATTTTTTGAACTTAGGAAAGATTTTAGGGGGAACTTGATTGTGTATTATTTGGTAAGATTTAGAAATAAATTCACCAACATACTACCAAAATTTAACATTCAAAGGATTCTTCATAATCACACAAGTCGAGTGAATAATTGAAGTAAGATCATCTTCAATCTTAATTCCTAAATGCATAAAATGAAAGACTTGTGTAAACGTAAAAAAATACATTAGGTAGGAATGGTATATGAAGCTTCTGAGAGATTTAAATTCAGAAAATTGATAGTGGATGTGATCTTCTAAGAATTGGGCATAATTAAATTTAGTGATGGGTTTGGTTTTTATTGTGAAGATTAAAACCATAATCTTTAATATAAACTCATCAATCAAATCATATTTTTCTCCAATATCATAAAAATCATTTTCTGAGAAGTCAAGAAAGAGATTTGATTGAGGAGATTCCATTGACTGACAACATTATTACCCGAAACATCAAGATTTGTACAGAGATATGACTACCAGGTTTCTTTTGATTCCAATTCTATGAAACATTTGGCTCCTACTATCGTTTAGTGGTTTACTATTTGGATTCACTTGTCATCTCATCATCTCATTAATATTTTGAGTGGTTAATTCAATGGGAACTAACCCAAATATGGAAATTAAGGGAAGGAAGGATTGACAACATGACATGCATTACACGAATTGGCAGACAACAGTCTATTTCCTCTATATATTTCTTTACCCATCATCAGAATTAGGTTCTTACCCAATTCTATACCTACTATTATTTATTGGGGTAAAACAAAGGTATCCATCATATATAGCTATAGCTCTATTCCACCATCCCATTTCTTTTCTTTAGAGCAAGTACCATTAATTGGTTCTACTAATGAAAATATCCAAACACCTCCAAATCCTAAACTTGGATGCTCACATAATATAAAGTAAGTGCCCTAAGAAAAATAAGGAGTTCCCATCTGTAGGTATAATCACTTGGACCTGAGACTCATGCTAGTTCTTAGGCTGGTGTCTACCTCGCTAGTTGGTTGTATCCCTACTGCTGCTAACCACTTGGAATGATACTTTCACTTGGACTAACCCTACCTCCTACGCGAGTCAGTGGTAAGACCTACTGCTTGCTATTTCTTGGGATGTTAATCTTTCACCCGTGACTCGTGTTTCTATTGCACTAGTTATCTTCTTAACCTCGTGCTGCTATTGCACTGGTTATCATCTGAAGCTAGGTTGGGTAGTTGTGAAACATGACCTCGTGTTCGTTGGTGGGCTGAGAAACCTCCTAAGGGTTGCACTAATAAGCATCTCGACCTCATCTAGGGATTATAATAAGTCAGTGGATGAACTCAAACAATTGGGTTGTCCAAGCTAGTTGCAGAACTCAACTAACCCGATGTTGTCCCCTCAAATCAAAATGGTATAAATGTAAGAGGAAGTTGTCCCATCAATGTGGTCTATCAACCCTGTTACCCAAACCATGCTCTTTCAACTGAACCTCATCTACCAATTGTCCAATCAAAACTATTACCCAAACTAGGATGATCACAGGAAACAAGTGTCACTGACTCGAAGAAGAAGAAACTGTGCAAAGATGAACATATTGAACCATACCTGTGCGAAGCTAAACCTGGTATACCTTGTTCTACTACTTTATGGGAATGATACACCTTGTGCTGCTACTTTATTGGAATGATACTATCACTAGCTTATTGGAATGATACTATCATTGGGACTAACCAACCCTCCCTACCTCCAAGTCCTCATTATCCTACCTACAAATACTGACTCTCTACTGCCCTACCTCCTGCCAAGAAATATAACCCCTTTACTTCTTCTATCGCTAGCTAGTAGGTTGGTAATCATCCCTACACAATACTTCAAGTTGAATTTGTTACCGAACCATACCTCTCACTGGCTAAATCACCATATAAGCCTTCTAACATGTGCGAAGAGGAACCTTGTCTACCCCTACCTAGCTAATACAGGGTGGTAGGGAGCTGACTAACTGGGCTTCACTCTATAGTATGGGTTTTATAATATAACAATGACATTCAAGGGCCTTATATCAACAATCTACACTTGATAACATCAATTGGAATAGATATACCATCTAGCTATAGTACTTATAGGAAGTCATTATAGTTGGCTCCCCACGCAATCTCCCTCCTCTCATTGGTGCCCAGACTAGCCAAGTTCTCCTTTACTTTCCCTGGGAATTTGATTCCATGGGGTTAGGTGCTTCACAACAACACCTTGCCCTGACTCGGACATCGTTGGACACTTGAGTGAGTCTATATCTACTTATGCATTCTTAGATAAAGTAGCCTCATTAAACTGGGCTATCCAAAGAGACGGTTTAACCTACCTCATGCAAGTTCAGGTCCGAGCTCTCTTGGATGGGATAAAATTTTCAATGCACCAAACTATAAACTTTGGGAAATGATACATGTTGGGTACTATAAATTTGACGAGGTCAAATTCTCATGCATAGTAATGGTAAACCAAATCGCTAAAACCCTAGTTTTCCCAATGGTATAACTCAGAGGGATCAAAAGACAAGATAGGATTAAAAACATCATTATCTTTGTCGATAAGATCTTCCTCTACAAAGTTTATATTATTCTTACTTTCAATAGGTTTAAATTGTGAAAATTCCAGCTCCTATCAACTTGCCTTCTTGGTCTGTCTTTGACCAAGAAAAGTGTTACACATCCAAATCACTCAACTGGATAAGTGTCGCACATACCTCTCACTTGTCGCAAGTGTCGTAACTCCTGTACAACTTGTCACAAATGTCGCAAGTTGGTCATAAGGGTGTCGTAAATACTGTTGGATCATGTTACCTCAATGAAGACATCACAGAGGCACTTGAAACATCTCATTTACTCAGTTTGAAGGAAGGAAATTGGTCTACTGAAGTCAAACATCTCTTGACACCTTAGAAGGCTTCATAATCAAGGTTTTGGAAGGGGAACGCTCCTCTAACACTGCCTGAGGAGCGCTGGCACTCCTCCACCATGTCTGAGGAGCGTTATAACGCCTTTTCACCCCTTTGCAGGAGCGTTACCCAAATTTGGGGCGCTGGCGCTTCTCTGGACCTTTCTGGGAGCGTTATAACACTCTGTGACCTTCTTGAAGGAGCGCTCCCTATTCTGGGTGAACTGTTAAGCCCGGTGAGAAGAATAAGGGGAGAATCATTCGAGTTTAGGAGGCAGTTAAGCTCGAATTCTTGGTTTTGTCAAAAGATCTCACAACCAAGGAAGAGGTTCCTAACTGGTTCTAAACATAACTTGAGTGGTTAGCCTCTTCCCAACCTATATAAACAAGCTCTAATGGTGAAGAGAGGAAGGAAGAATTACATATGTGAAACTTATGATCTTGGAGGAAATCTGCAGTCAGCTAGAGAAGAGCCATCAGTACAGCTGCTGCCATCCAGGTTGCGGATCTTTCAGACAAGGGTTAGACGAAGAGGACCTGACGAAGCTGTCGCATTCGTATCTATGATTGTAAGTACTGCTGTCGTTATTCTCATTAATATGACACGCTTGGCCTGTTTCTTTCTAGTTTGTGTCTGATGCTACATGAACTTATCACTCAGTGATAGATCTGTTTTCAAGCTAATGTCAATAGAGTAGGAAGTGGTTGTACCCTGTTTTGTCTACAGCCCTCAACGAGGAGCAAAGGATTGAAGTGCAACTCGGAGCGTGCAGGGACAAACGTCGGTTAAAAGGTACTTCTGTTACTCTTCCCTCTCATGCATTAGGCTTAGATAGATTCAAAAGAAATTCAGTGTCCATGATAAGCACTTTTCTGTCTAAGGTTAAGGTCAAACCTTAGAGGTCGATCTACTTGTCCGCAGGCAGATTTTCCTACAACAAAAAGGCTCTAAGTTTTCACTGTCTTTGTTTTATTTTTCTACTGTTTTATAACAGCCAATAGTTCATGAACTTTCAAGCTGATTGTTATGGTTATATTTTCGATTTGGGTGCTCTAGCATGTTGTTTTTGCCATAGGAAATTAGTGCATGCAACTCAAATAAATATAACACACCTAATACATCGTTTAACTCTTGATAATGAACATATCTAAGAACTAATAGCATGCATTTGTAGACACAGTGTTTTTGGTCAACATGACCCTGGACAAAACCCCCCCAGGGAAAACTAGTTTGAGATCTAAATGTATATATGAGGAAAAGCAAGTAATGGTTACAGTAAACACAATAAATGATGGAACCTAATACAATAGAAAATCCAACAGAGCTGATACACAAGCTCTATCAAACAGATGTTCCCCTGAATGGTGCGCCCCTCATGCAAACTTCCAGAACCACTAAAACTGCTCCAGAAATCATCTGTGATGCTAGAACTGAAAAATCCCTCCACAGGAATGAAGCTCCAATAGATGTCCTCACTCTCCAACTGGCCTCACTGAATTCTGATGGCTACATATCCTACCAGGAAAGAATAAGTCTGCCAAACTCATGCACCCCTCTCTAATGTAGAATAGCTCCAGTAAAATAATGAGGCAAGCTGCTCCAAGCTTCCCACATGGAAAGCTAGCGGCCTCCTCCAAGAAACCTCATGCAAATGATATCATCTCCATAGCTTGAGTTCTCCTCTCCCAACAAGAAAAACTCTCCATGAACAACGTGCCCTCCTTAGACCCTTTGTGCCCTCTTAGTGCAAGAATAGGAAACCTAGGAATGGATGGTGGAGATTCAATCTGATCAAGGGCTGAGATCTCCTCATGCATTCCTAAATCATAAACCCACTTTTGGGTTAAGTTTCCTATGTCCACTTATGTCTCTAAAATCACCCCAAAGTGATTTAATACTCACTTTATCCAAAAGTGACCAAATTTCACTTTAACCAAATTCAAAGTGAAAATAGACAAAAGTACTAGGTACAAAGTGTCATGTCCTTCCCTCATGTACTAAGGAGGTCAAAAGAACATGGGGAACACCTCCCAAGGTACAAATCTCAACACTCCCTCTTACCGAGGAAGGTGTTCCTCACCAAGCCGATCTTGTCTCTGAAGAAGACATGCTTGCCCCATGGCAAGGCCTTGGTGAGAATATCTGCAACCTGATCATATGTATATATATATTGCAACTGAACTACCCCTCTCTGAACCCAGTCATGAATGAAGTGGTACCTGATCTCAATGTGCTTCGATCGGTCATGAAACACTAGATTCTCAGAGAGTTTTATGCAACTCTGATTATCACAGTGAATGACAGTCGGAGACATCTCCTGACCGAATAAACCAACCAGCATCTTGCGAAGCCAAATGGCCTCACAACTGGCCTGATTGGCTGCCATGTACTCTGCCTCAGCCGAACTCAAAGCAACCGACTTCTGCTTCCAGCTGAACCAGAAAACAAGTGCTGACCCCAAACTGAAGCAGCACCCTGAGGTGATTTTCCTGTTAGCAGCGCATCCTGCACAGTCTGAATCTATGTAGCCAACCAACCTGACTCCATCTCCCTTGAAATAGTTTAGGCCAAAGTCCAATATCCCAACAACATATCTCAAGATGTGTTTTGCCCCAACCATGTGAACACTCCTCGACTCAACCATGTATTGGCTGAGTGTGTTCATGACAAAACATATATCTGGTCTGGTGTTAACCAGATACATAAGTGAACCGATCAACTACCTGTATGTTGTGGCATCCACCAACTGGATATCTGAAGCACTAAGCTTCTTCCAGTTGGTGATCATAGGTGTAGACATAGGTCTGCAGTCCTCCATCTGAAATCTTCTCAGAATATCTATTGCATACTTCCCCTGCCCGAGAAATATTTGACCGTCCTCCTGCAATACCTTCATACCTAGAAAGTAGTGCATCAATCCGATATCACTCATCTCAAACTCTCATGCAAGTCCCAGCTTGCACTCAACTATGAGATCCTCGGCTCCAGTAATGAATAGATCATCCACATACAAAATGAGAATGAGCATGTCCTCACCTCTAATTATGAAATAGAGGTTTGGATCAGCATCGCTCTTCTCGAAGCCCATCTAAAGAAAATAAGTATCAATCTATGAATACCAAGCTCGGGGAGCTTGCTTCAGTCCATATAGTGCCTTTCTCAGAAGGTTCACGTGAGCCTCCCTATCACTCACCTCAAAACCCTATGGCTTCTCTATGTACACCTCCTCCTCAATAAAGCCATTCATAAATGTGGTTTTCACATCCATCTAATGAATGTGCCAACCCAACTCTATTGCTATGGCAATGATAGTCCTGATAGAAGTGTATCTCGCAACTGGTGCGAAAGTCTCAACATAGTCAACTCCCTCAATCTGTGAGAACCCTCGTGCCAAAAAACGAGACTTGTGTTTCCCCACACTGCCATCTGCAATAATCTTGGTCTTGTACAACTACTTGGAAGCCACAACTAACTTCCCCACTGGCCTTGGAACCACATCCCAGACATCATTGCGCATAATGGAATCATACTCCTCGACCATGGCCTCTCTCCAGACCTGATGATCCTCTGCTTGCGCAAAAGTCTGTGGCTCAATATCCCTGATAGTCGTCACAAGTGCTAAGTATGCTCCTAATCTGATTGGTGGCCTCCTTTGTCTAATCTGACTCTTAGGTTCCCCTACATTCTCTATGGCCTCCTTCAGGGTCTCCTAAAACCATCTAGGTCTCCTCTTCCCTGAAGTGGTCAATGGATAAGTAAGGTCTCTTTGCCCAAGAGTAATGGCCTCAGGACTCACCTCAACACTCTGCGATCCTGAAGTCTGAACTCCCTTTGAAGTATGTGCCCCATATGACTGAACATGCTCTGAATGTGACCCTAAAGGTGTGCATGGTTATTATAACCATAAATTGTACCACACATGCTTACCTGGCATCAAGCCAACTCATATCCCTTCATTGCCAAAACATCTGCTGAAAAACCTCTTTGAAAATCCTCTTGGGTCAAGGTACATGCGCCCTAACCCACTACTGCATGCGTGTGAATGCTGGTAGGCCTACTACAGCTTGCGTTTACCTAACAAAACAAAAAAATAGGAAAGTTGCCGATGGGGGAAAAAGCTATGGGTCAGTTAACTGAAACTCCCGACCATGCATGGCCGAGAGTTCATCCAAAACCCTAGCTCCTTCTAGCCTATAAAAGAAGGGATAAGGGTACCATTTGGAGTAGGAAAATTATAAGCAAAGAAACTCTGCCCATTTTCCAAATCCGTTGTTTAAACCCTTTAGCCTTTCCATAAGCCTAAAGAGAATTAACGCAAAGTAGTTGGAGGACAAAAGAAGAGGAGGAGACCAAGATCAGGATCAAGGATAGACATTGGGCCACGCTTTGCAGAGTATACCTAGAGGGTGCTTCAGTATTTGAGTTGCACTTGCACTAGTAAGTTGCTCTAGTGTTGGTTGTTGTAACTGTTCTTCAAAATAGTTAGTGATTGCTTGTCTTATCTCTTAGGGGCTTCTTTTTTAGTGTGTGTTACTGTTTGAACGTGTAGAATACCTTAGTGTGTCTTGGATCTTCTCACACAGTGGAGGATCCCGAGCTCCGCTAGTCACGAAGGATCCTAGGCCTGCTGCCAGTTATACTGGAGCCACCTCCGCCACCATTGAGGCAGAAGCTAGACCAACAAGGGTCTTTCGAAGCAACTAGGTTACAAACCATTGTGGTTGAACAACTCCCGGAGGAATCAACCGCCAATCTTGGTTCGGTTGAAACCCCAACCACTGATACTTGGCCACAAGTTATTGTACCAATTCAATTTTATGAACGCCTGTCAATGCCTCACACAGCTATGGAAACAAACGCAGTTACTTCCTCTGGGAATTCTTCCATTCCCACCACAGTTTCTACCATAGGAGAAGCATCTCCTAACTTGTTGTCATCAGTCTGGGCCACCATGGTCTTGGCCGCAACTACATCACATAGTGGATCGATCCCATCTATCGTGGCAGCTACAACTCCCTTCACACCTAGTGTGACGGGCTCTCTATTCTCATATGGTATGCCTAGTTCGGGTACAAGTCTTGCACTCACTCACTCCACTTTACATACTTTGGGTCTGGGGGTAGGGAGCTCTAACGCTCCTTTGCAAGGTCAACTTGGGGGAGTTCCTGTCCCTTTTAACGCTTTTCCTTATGCTGGAGGTCATATCTCTCCTTCGTCCCCTTCGCTTAGGGGTCTGCATCAGCAGTCCAAAGGGCAGCCTGCACACACTAGTTCATTTGGAGCCAGGAGTCAAGAAACACCTATGCAAACTATGCGGGTCAGTTCGCACCGTTTGTTTGGAACGGGACATTTGGTAACAACACTTTCACATCCACCGCTTTCCCGTTTTGGGGCACTCCCATTTTTGGACAGTCGACTCCGGAACAGGGTACTATTCCTGCACTGAGGGAACATATAGTAGGACCTTGGAACTCAGGACAAGGATTCATTCCCTCCTCTGGAATGTCGTTTTGGGGTAATTCTTTCCACAGTCAATGGAACCCTGGACAGACTTCTATGCCTCTCCCATCAGGACTGGCATGGGGTAATCCTTCCCAGAATCCTTCAAACATGATGCATGCTCAACATCTGATGTCCTTTATGGAGAATCATCCAATGATGTCTCCACATATGCAAAATCCTTACGCTGGTCCGAGCCATGGTTTTTACCAGAACCCGGGCCAGCAACCAAACTTTTCTTGGCAACCTGGTGCTAGTCAAACCCTAGGACCCTTTTCCCAAGCTATCAGCAGCAACCCAAACTACCATTCTTGGCAATGTTACACTTGCCAGATTTGACAAGGTTGTTAAATGATCCTATTTGTCACGATCCACGTTGGTCTCCTATGCCAACGAAGTTGCCTTTGGACATTCCAAAGTTTGAGGCCAAGCCTAATGAAGATCTAGGTGATCACGTGACTACCTTCCATCTTTGGTGTTCATCTAACTCGTTGAAAGATGACTCCATTCAGTTGCGATTGTTTCAACACACTCTTATCGGGAGTGCCACGAAATGGTACATCGAGCTCGATCGCTCCATATACTCTTCCTTTGGTGAACTAGTGATGGCCTTCCTTAACCATTTCCAGTTACCTGTGAGATACGATGATGGTACAAAGTTGCTTGCCAATTTTGAACAGACAACAATGGACCATATCTCTGATCATATCTGAGAGTGGAGACGCCGAAAGAGTCTAATCAAAGTACCAGTCCCACCAACATTCTTGCTTGAGTGGTTCCTTCAGTCTTTAGTCCCACAATTATCCAAAGACGTCGCGACTTCAAGAGTTTTCTTCGAAGAAGATGCCATCATGAGGGCTCAACAGTTTGAGCTCATCTATTCTCAGTCTGGTTTACTATACAACATCCTACCAGATGCACCACGATTGATACTAGATAAAACTAGACAGCAAGCTGGACCACATGCCGATGGTATTGTTGGCTCAGCACAAACCAAGCCCACTGAGAAATTGATAAAGAAATTGCAACAGTTATCTATACAACACTCATCGACCATCCAGACTACTACTTTGGTGGCTCCTCCTACCCAAATGTCAGAAGTACACTCCATGCAGATGACTAACCCAAAGGCCTCCCAGCAGCCTGAGGGGAAGAAAAAACAACGAAAGAAGGGTAAGGGGGAGAAAAAACCCACTGATAATGCTGGTGAGGCCACCATGAAAAAATGGAAGGCGAGGTATTCGTGCAACTTGTGTGTGGAAGACCACCCGACCCATCTGTGTCCGTGACTTGCAGAATCCCAAAAGTTTGTCACACAACAATAGCAAGCCGTGTTGACTAATCCCTTTCAGCATGGGCAAAATTTAACTCAAGCCTCTACAAGTGCCGAAGGGGGCAACCAAGAAACCTTCCCTCCTCCAAACAATTCCTCATCCACGAACGTATATATGGTTAGGGGTGATGGTTTAATAATGACTAGAGCACACGACTATAGTAAACCAAGTGCCTCTGAGAAGGGTAAAGAAGCCGAACTCCCATCTCTTCCTCTACATATTGAGAAGACGTTGGACAAAATGATGACACGTATTCCTAAGGGTGCATTTAAGAAAGCTTCTCACAACCCAAATGCAAGGGCTGCCCAGAATTACTCTGTGGTGGAAGATTTAGCACAAACCCCTTGTGTAATGTCCGCTTTGGAGGTCCTCCAAAGCTACCCTCCTTAGAGAAAGGCTTTGTTGACTGCTTGAGGCTCTATTGAGACTTGTAACCCAGGAACCATCATGTTAGATACGACCGATTTAAAACCTCATCTGCCTTACCACGTCACGTTTCAGATAGTAGTGGCTCATCCCATGAAAACTTTTACATAGAATATCTTCCGCACGGTGGTCGACAAGGGCGCTTCCACTTGAGTTATGTCATTAGCATGTTGGAAAGCCATTGGTCAGCCTACTTTGTCTCCATCACCTACTCTCCTCACTGCATTCGACGGTCGTTCTTTTCGACCACATGGCATCGTTCCTTTTTTCCCTGTGCAGTTAGGGGGGAAGACTGTGTGCATTGAAGTAGAGGTCGCCGATGCCCCCCTCGACTATAACCTCTTGTTAGGTCGGAGTTGGAATTACGCTATGCAAGTTGTTGTTGCTACTGTTTTCCGAGTCTTGTTGTGTCCACACGAAGGTCGAATAGTGACCATCGATCAATTGTCCTTCTCTAGACCTGACCCAGCTTTGGGGGCATCCACAGTTCCCATGATTGATAATCCTCAAGCCAGTGTCGTTAACGTAGGAGTTGGTTTGTGCCCATCCTTGATGGGTACCTTCGATTACCCACCTCCTCATGACGATGTCAAGTTTATATCTAATCACCACAAGGTTGAGATTTTTCAAGTTTCATCGTTCCGCACGACTTACTTTGAGGATCCGTGAATTATTCCTTCCCCATCAGCCATGATGGATGAGACAGGGCACTCCAGCATGTCCATGCCCTTGTCATCCTCTAAAGTAGCATACTCTTTAGTCCAGTAAGCTTCAACTAACCCTGATCTGACCCCCGCACAAGAGTTAGATCCACTTCTAGAGCCTATTTGGGCTTAGGGTTCTCTTGCTAACATCGATTCATTAGACTTAGTCTTGCCTTCTGATGAAGCAGTAATCGAAGAAATGACTAGTCCGGACAAACCTTGGGAAGATATTCATCACAGATCATGTTTCCTCCCAAAGCTAAGTCGAATCAAAGCAGGAGAATTCACCATGACTATGACTGGAGATAGGTCTTGTCATACTAATCTCTTAGATACACACAAGATCTATGCTAAGGGTAATATGGCAACCATTTCTGAAATGATACCTCTCAATATCTCCAGAACCCCTGACATCATAGATAATGTTTTCGTCGGAGCATACAGCTCCCTCGAGGAGATGCCAGGCATCAACCCAAAAAGAGTCTATCATGAGCTACCTTTGTTGTTTTTCAAGCTCGCTTTGAGATATGAAAGAAACATCCGGCGAGACCACATTTATGATTTTCGATCTTGTCTGGATTAACTGAGAAAAGTAACCATTATGGAGTCTTCTTTAAGCCCTTTTCAGACTCCTTAAAGATGAAAAGATTGCCAAGTGACCTTGTTTCTTCACACTCGTTAAACTGGTCCAAAAGAACGTTCCTTAAATGGGTCTCCTTTTAAGCCCTTTTCAGACCCTCTAAACATGAAAAGATTGCCGAGTGATCTTGTGACCTTTCACACTCGTTAAACTGAAATTTGAAGTCATGTCTATCCGGTGGTAGTTTACCCCTTTTTCAGTCTGGACAGTCAACTGTACAAACAAAGGAATACTCTATTGAATTCCCATTCTTTAGAAGAGTATCCTCAGGTATAATTTTATTCTTTTTTCGGGCCTGAGGGATTAAATTTAAGAAAAAGAAACCCCTACGGAGTCCATAGTTAAGCTCTTTTCAGACTCCCTAAAATTGAAAAGATCGTCAAGTGACCTTATTCTTTCACACTCGTTAAAATGGTCCAGAAGAAAATTCCTGATGGAGTCCATAGTTAAGCTTTTTTCAGACTCCTTAAAAGTGAAAAAATAGTCGAGTGATCTTGTCCTTTTCACACTCGTTAAAATGGTTTTGAATTGACGTCTAATCAGTGCTAGTTATCCCTTTTTCGAACCGAATAGACTATTGTCAAAAAAGGTACCCCACTCGAGTCTCCTTTTATGCTTTTTCAAACTCTCTAAATATAAAAAACTACCGAGCTTCCCTTCTCTGGGCTCGTTAAACTTACATCGAAGGACGTTACCATTGTGTGTTCTATCAACTGCATTTGCATACCTTACCTATCAGCCTAGTAACCGTTTGCTTCTGCGTCTTAACACCTTTGGCCATTGGAGGATTTTTCCGAGTATCATTTCCCCAGAACATCAGTCTTGTCCTTGTGCCTTGAGCTTGTATGTTTGCAGTACTCGCTCCTCCATTGTAACGTAATATTCCTTTATTCTTTTTTCAACAAAATCATCAGAAATAACAAAAAAAAAAAAAATCAAATAT